>OZ020253.1:10857621-11147202 GCA_963971285.1 Astropecten irregularis
ATTTGATAAAAAGTTCTATAAATACCCAGCCGTATAACGTCCCCGTGGAGGTAATGTTCTACTACTGAATGTTCAACGGGCGATATTATTTCCTTGATAAACATCTCTGCCTCTAACAGTAACGATCCTGGCCTTTTTAGACTCTTTAAATTCATTGATTTGTTTTTTGGTTACACACAGAGGGGACTGGGCCACACGGGAAGACTCAAGATTTTGATTAAGATAAAATTCAAGAGGCAAATATGCACTAAACGCGCTGTCCAGATTTGAGGAGCATTATTGGAAATGATTTGTTCGCTATGATCTCAAGACAACGCACTTTATTTCATCTGTGATATTTTGAATTAATTTCATTAATTGACATAATCTGTTTTATTCGTTTAGCTAGTATATTTGTCAGCATGGTTTGTTGTGTATCAGTTATAGTGTGACGGCATGTACCTCAAATCATTTAATGCTAACTTTACCCCTATTTCGTCGGCTCTGGGCAGGCTTAAAGGGATGGTACAGAATTTGTAAGACAAAATACACTTCAAGATCACACATTCACATAAAACTTACACAGTACAATGGTGATGATAGGAGAAAACATCCCATTAAATGTTTTTGTCTGAAATGCCATATTCGTTGAGAAATAAATGAAACTATTTTCCGATTGGAATAAATCGCTTCGAAGCGTTTTATTCATTCGTTGAAATGTGTAAACGGGTTTTCACTAGTTTCTCGTGACCCAGATGGCTGATTGACCTCAAACTTCTACAGGTTTGTCAGTTAAGGTATATGATGGATTACATAATGTGCTTTCACTGTCAGCAACGTTTTTTTTTGCCAAAACCAGTTCTGTAAAACATAAGTGCATACCGATATTGTGTACACACGTGTCTGGAAAACTGTAGATATACAGCGTGTCCGCCCCAAAAAGGCAACAATTTGTTTCGGGAACCAATATGTTAAAATTAAACTGTTTATCACTTCAAGATTCAGGTATATGATACAACCATGTCTTGGCTATCACCATGTAGAATGTAAGGAAAATTGGGCTCAAATTGGCGAAAATATGACCAATTGAAAGAGTACTCTTCAAAAATAAATCTGCAGTATTCCAGAATACGATTTGCATTATCGGGATAAATGAGCATAACACGCATTGTAAAACTGCACAACTCATTAGAAATATTTTGTCAGTGTACGTAATGAAGATAAATTGTATTTAATACTCAAATTATATTGCACATCACGAATGTCATAAATAAATGTTTTGTTCTCCATCTCTGGTTGCAAGCTTTCACTCAGAAAACAGTTTAATTTTAATAAAATGGTTCTCGACACAAAGTGTTGCATTTTTGGGACACACTGTACACATACTCTTCTACTGCATTGCTAAATCTGTGCCACATAATGCCGGTTGTTATGGGGTGAGACCTTGTAGGGAAACTTTCCCATAGGATCGTATATACAAACTTTACTTACCTATATTTCTAAACATCCTCCAAATCAATGAACTTGAAATTGACATATGTTCATATTCAGAGCATTGTCTACTATTAAAATATGGACTGGACAAAATATGTTTTTAAATTGTAGCTTAGTGAGACATCGATAAGTCTCCCTTATAAGTCCCGGTGTCTCCCAAATGTCCACTTTTAAATGCTAACATGTCTCCCTAATACCCCATGCATTTGTAATTATGTCAGTACTATAATGTGATAATCATGTTTGTGTCCGTATTATCTGTGTGTCACATTCTAGACCAACCATATTCATATTATAGAAGTCTTTTTTTAGTAATAATATTATATCCATATCGAACTCATATTATACAGATTCTATGATCAAATGATATGTTGAACACGAAGTTCAGTTTGGAAAAGAAAAGAAAAACTTATTATCAAAAAATAAAAAGTCAAAATGCGAGAAAGGACGAGAATATGCAAATTAGGCTCGTCCTTCCCCGACGGAAAATAATTAGCATATACATAATGGACTTGCAATGCTGTTTCCTGATAAAAAAAAAACGAAAAGAAAGATAAAATGTACCGCAATTATTTCATGATTCCCATGGGACTAAGCTCGGTCAAATTGAGGGAAAAGGTCTTAGATATTGTCCCAAACAACCAGTGTTGTGGTTTCATCATTTTACGACAATGAGCCCGGACATTTTGGTCTTTCAGTCAATTCTTTTCAATTTGTAGATCAATATTTGTGGATAGTCTGACAAAAACCTGTTCGTGTCCTCTAGTAATAGAAGAAGTATCTAAGCCCCAGGGGATCCAGGTGTTTGGGCCATCTATTTATTAGAATAAATCAAATTTATTTCATTTACTGCGCGGTAAAGCCTCGCTCATTTACCCTTTCAATACACCAAAGACCATACTCACTGCCGCCATGTATTTTTTTTTTTGTCAAACGAAGTGTTGTGACGTTAACGTTGCCATTACTGACATCAGCCTTTAGCGGGAAATAAACGTATACCTTTGGACTTACGATAAATTGCAACTACAATTCACTGAGAAACAAACATTAGTTCTTTAATTTACGATCTTTAAACAGGCAAATCAAACTTAAAGAAATATACATTTTCAGCTGCAATACAATTGTGTATTTCATAGAGGAATAAGAAAAACAGCTTTTTTCGTTTTCAATTATCCTGATTACGTGACTAATTATTTGCCACAGAATTTTTCATTTTCATCTTATTTGTTAAATTTTGATTACTATTTTTCCTTGTTTTGTTATGTTTGAGTCAACAATGTGTGTTAGACGTAACCACGGGAAAATGTGACAGGCTTTTTGAATGTTGATACAAGTATACGGCAATAGATGGTTACACCGTTTTATGTGCTACGATCTATAAGTTTATTGTATCATAGTTAGGCCTACTCATAATTATAGCAAAGGTATTCTATGAATATTCATACACAGCCAATTCAGCTGTATTTTGTGTGTTGGGTTTCTGTTTTGATACATGCAATGTGGCGCATAATATGCATTTTAGTTGAGACATAGCGTGGCACAATCTTTTATTTCTGGTCACTTGTGGTCTTTTTCATTTTGATCACTGCGGATTCTCGATTGGCATGAACGTTTCCCGTTTCAGGTTGTTGTTTTTTAGTTAACTCACAATCATTGCACTTTAAAGGTAATATCATACTTTGGTTTTATCAAAGAAATACATATTCATGGGCAAAAATATCATGGACGATACAGTAATAATCATCTGTGAAAATTTCAGTCCCATACGGTGCCCACATTTTGAGAAAACAGTGAAAACCAGCCACAGTATTCCTTAAGCCTTTTCTCTTTCATTTTTGATCTTTTAAAAGATCAACAAGATTTTCGGTCAATGTTTCACTCATTTCTGGATAAATACAGCATTTCAGACGGAAACATTTTAATATGTTATATGTAAATCTGTGAACATTTCTGTTTTGGTTTCTTACCAAAGTATGATACTACCTTTAACTCACAATCACTGCACTTTAAACTGGGAATCACACGGGTTCATTATACTGGGCCTATTCAGGTCAATGGCCTGTCCCCTGGTTTAGTCTGTTGAAGGTAGTTCGAGACATGGAGCTGCATCAATAGGCCTATACACGACAAGCACTAGGCGTATTAGAATATGAAAATCCATTCTCCATATTTTCTCCAGAACTTGTGTCTGTCTGCAAGGAAAGGCATAGTGGTTATAGGCATCGTATTATAAACATACATCGATTCTCGTATATGCTTTACCTTGATTTGTTTTTTAAAGGCAATGTGTGCGTCCATCGGTGACCAAGAAATTGTTCTCAGTCGTGCTTTAAAAGTAGTATCATAGTTTGGTTTTTATCAAAGAAATACAGATTCATGGGCACAAATATCAAGACAGATACAGTAACAGTCATCTGTGAAAATTGCAGTCCCATACGGTGCCCACTTTTTTTCTTTTTCTTTTTTAAAAATATTTTCACCGTTATTTATGATCTTTAAAAGACATAATAATGGTCATTGGTTTTACTCTTTTCTGGATAAATACAGTATCTCAGGTAGAACAATTTTAACGGTATGTTTCTACCATGACCAACTTTATATCTGCCAAGCTTTCTGTTTCGGTATGTTACCAAAGTTTGTTTGTCCTGTAATGTCGTATAGCGCCCCGAGGGGTACCTACCTGTGGAAAAAAACAACGTGTATAGTGTTATTCTTACTCTACATGCATGATATTAATTAAATGCAGTTTATCAGCAAATACCGCTCTACTAATAAATATGGCAAACGAGAATAGCCCTCTTGGTTTTTACTGAAGTGTCTACATGTCTCTCCATGGAAATCGTACACGCTTTTTTCAGACAATGACATATTAAATAGACCAATTGTTTGTCTAGATTTTCACATTTGACAAGCTGAAATACTTCCATATGTTATTAAAATGTTCAGAATTTGTTAATATTAAAACTCTGAATTAGGTCGAGAGAGACAGATAAAAAAAAAAGCGATCCAGAATAAGGGCTCTTCACAAGGATGTTTCTCAAAATACGTTCAAACTCATCTTACGATTTAAGATCTTAAAGGTATCATACTTTGGTAAGAAACCAAAACAGAAATGTTCACAGATTTACGTATAATTTTCAGGGCATGAAGATGGTGCTGGTAGAAACCTACCGTTAACATTTTCCCGCCTGAAATGGTGTATTTATCCAGAAATTAGTCAAACAAGATCAAAAATAAAAGAGAAAAGACTTAAGAAATACTGTGGCCGTTTTTCACGATTTTCTCAAGAAGTGGGCATCGTATGGAACTGGAATTTTCACAGATGACTGTGACTGTATCTTCCTTGATATTTTTGCAGATGAATCTGTACTTCTTTAATAAAAAACAAAGTATGATACTGCCTTTAATCCGAACGAACATGCAAAACGACAATGGACAACGAATGTAAGGCGATTCGCAATCCAATTAAGAAATAGAAAATGATTATAGATCAACTGTTAATAAAGGCTTTGATTTCCTCTCGATTATTCTACGACTTGGATTACAAAACCACTTGGAATGATGGAATCATTTATTATCATTCATTTTTGTCGGAATGTTCAGTAGGCCTAGTACTAGGCCGAGTATGGAGGGAAGAACTCGATAACGAAAACAAGATGTCAGTAGTCAGAAGATTCATTCAAGGCAGCGTACAGGATTTGCAAGGCCTAACAAAAATGTATTGAGTTTGAGACAGAAAATGGACTCAACAGTTCGTAAACAGTGCAAACAGTCACCATGGGAAATCTTGGTTCATCAAATGCTGGGTTTTTCAAGGAAATCAAGATTTTAGTGTCTTTTCCAAAGATCCCCACTTGAGTTGTTTTAGTTATCCCCTTTCACTCAAGGTATAAAGATGTAGTGCTGGTAGAAACATACCGTTAAAACATTTCCACCTGAAATGCTATATTTATCCAGAAATTAGTCCAACAAAGACCGAAAACAGTTTTGTGATATCGGGGTAAGATCAAAACCATTCTTTATGTAATATAAGAACAATTGAGTCGGGTTTTCGCTATTTTCTCGTGACTCAGATGTCCGATTGAGCTCAAATTCTCAGGTTTATTATTTCATGTACATGTTTGATCAGACAAAGTATGAGTGCTGTCCTGTGACCTTTACCAATCATGTATTGTACCTTTCAATCTATAAAACAGACGATCGAGACCGTCCCATGAACTTCAAACGGGCACGATTTGGGACAGTCAGAATTTGCAAGGCTAGGAGGACTATCATAAATCCCTGCAGTGACTTTGGACTATTAGGTCACATTGTTGCAATTCAGACTGTTTGTTGAAGCATCTTTGCCGAACCGGACTCTCGAATCTCATTTTCAAGTTTGACCACATCGAATCTCATTGTCCACCCGGACGTTTATAGCTGACCAAACGGACCTTTCTCCAGACCGTCCATCGATCCAGCAGATTGTCGGACCTTCGGTCGTGTGACTGACCCCCGCCGGGCAACCAGCTCCGTCCAGCTGCCCCCGGTCGAAATTCATTTCCCATTTTTGCAAGAGGCAAAATCATAGGGCCACAGTTTTTATTATACCATTATACCAAACCATGCAATGACTTGTATAAGATGGTTCGTAAAATTCTGAGAAATGACATGATTTCATTCCAAATGAACTGCCTTTTGTTTTATGATGCAGTTTTGCAGCTCCAACATTTCAGAATGATAATAATGCACTTTTTGTGTACAGTTTGTGATTAAAGGTAGTATCATTCTTTGGTAAGAAACCAAAACAGAAATCTTCACAGATTTACCTATAACTTACAGGGTATAAAGATGGTGATGGTAGAAACATACTGTTAACATTTGTCTGCCTGAAATGCTGTATATATCAAGAATAGAGTAAAACCAGTGACCACATTTATTTTTGATCTTTAAAAGAAGAATAAAAGAGAAAAGACTTAAGAAATACTGTGGCCGTTTTCACTGTTTTCTCAAAAACTGGGCACCGAATAATTATGGGACTGGAATTTTCACAGATGACTGTTAGTGTATCTTCCTTGCTATATTTGCCCATGAATCTGTATTTCTTTGATAAAAAACAAAGTATGATATTACCTTTAATGTTTCATGTTGCAGTTTTGCAGCTGAAACATTTTTAGATAATACACTCCTTTTTGGTACAGTTTGTGATTAAGTCTAAATGTTTTTAGTTTTAAATGTGCGTAGTTCATGTAACTATCGCCGTAGAGTATTATGATGAGGAACAGGTGTGTAGCGGAGCATGGCAAGTCATCCGTGTGTTGTCATAGTGCATGCCCCTTTAAACATGCCTAACCGTCTGCCTTGCTTGACTTCATATAGAACCAATCTTCCTAATTAGGCCTTATTATAATTGGATGCCGTATATATAGTTCCTCTTGCATGAGCTATATATAAACCTCAATGGAGGAAGGCTTCCCCATCCATGATTTAGACACACTGGGTCCACTATACCGTGACCGATACCTCTGTGTCTGTTCCCCCCCTCCCCTTTGACTGACCCCACTGTATAGTCAAGTTCAATGCTACTTCTGTTTAACACATGCGGATTTTTTCCGCCGTTATTTCACTGACCTTCGGAGGCAGCGCGGCTTTGATAAAATGAAGGCAGTGGTTCAATATTGCCAGCGAGAGAAACATTATAACCAGATGACAACAAAACAAAAGAAAACCCCTCCATAAAACCATGACGTGGATGACACCATTCAGCTATCATTCAGGTCAGTTGGGAAAATGGTGAAGGTGACGTTTAGTATCTGTGTTCGATTAAAATTCTAATTTATTTAATGACAGGTTGAATCCTTCATATCGTTTGATATCTGCAAAACAAAAATATGAATACTGATGACGTCACAAGATTTAAATGATTAAATTGATTGCTCCGTATCAATATACTGCCTAAGTTCTTGCCCTAGAGGAGTTAGAAGAGTGTCTTGCAGAGTGTATACCATTAACACGAGTGATGTAGAACCCCTTTATAATTACTAAAAGCATTCTAAAAGAGACGCCTAGGCCTATCTCTACATGCGTGATACAGAGCTCTTAGGCATATGTGAAAAAAATTGTGGTAAAAGCCTGCTAGGCTATAATGAGTCTTACCCTTGAGTGATGGAAATGCCATGGCTTTTTCACTACAAGGGCAGGGACTCGTTAATATGACAGGCTTATGTATATTTATAATATTTCTATATTACTCCACGGCTAATAATAATGGAGTACTCTTATACTCGATTGTGACGCGTAGCTAATGGATATGATTATTTCCACTGCACGGTCCATAGAATGGTCTCAACTGAAGTATACCATCAACTATCCCATGTTATAGGTTTTAAAGATCAATAATTAAAAAGAAGCGTCCACTTGGACCAAGTATAGGCTGTTTAAATTTCTCTGGTCTTGGAGCAAAATCTCTCAAGGTCACACTCGTTGAAATGCATTCAGGTGTATGTTGATATTCAATTCAAGGTTTATGTTAAGAAATGACAACAGTGGATGGGGAACAATTAGCAAACCACCTTAGGTCTTATCGTTCTATTGTTGATGAAGCGTGTGTGATATTCCTCTATAGCATTTCAAATTAAAAATGTGTCTATTTGCGTCCACTAGAATAATCAAGGTCAGCAATGTTTACATGCAAAATTATTTATACGATCATGGATAAGCACTCTAGACCGATGAGGGCGCTGTCGTCGCAGTCCGTTCGCAGTGCATCCATTCCTCCCGAAGCATTAAAGGTAGTATCATACTTACTTTGGTAAGGAACCATAACAGAAATGTTCACAGGTTTACGTATAACTTACAGGGTATGAAGATGGTGGTGGTTGAAACATACCGTTAAAGTTTTTCCGCCTGAAATGGTGTATGTATCCAGAAATTAGTCAAACAACGACCGAAAATCTTGTTGATCTTTTAAAAGATCAAAAATAAAAGAGAAAAGACTTAAGAAATAATGTCGCTGTTTTTCACTGTTTTCTAAAAAAAAATTGGGCACCGTATAGGAATGAGATTTTCACAGATGACTGTTACTGTATTTGTCTTGATATTTTTGCCCATGAATCTTTATTTCTTTGATAAAAACCAAAGTACCGTATGATACTACCTTTAATATCAACTGGTTTATTGGCAACTTTCCATCCAGTCGTTTCGACTCGGACGACCACCCTCGTTCTCAACTAGAAAGCACGATTAGCTCATTATCAACAATCGATGTCTGCGTTGGCTCAAATGCAGAAACAGCGACAGACTCTAGTCCAAATTTTGATTAAAAAATCTGCGAGCAATCGGCCTGCATGCTGCAGTATTTGCATACCTACGGGTAACACAAACAGAAGTGATAATAAACAGCTATATAAGGTCTTTTCGCTCGAGCACTCTACCTTCAAACAGAATCAGTGCCGCATCATCGGGAAATCATTGTGTGATTTCTGAAATGAAAATAACATCGGGCCTGTGGCTGTGTTCAATTTGAGGCATTAATTAAGTTGAGCCGATGATCAGAAGTCAAGTGTATGTACAGAATATAGTGCCAAATGAAAGAAACGCCCTCTGCTCACAAAGATCACTCCTGACAGTGCACTTCATTATTTGAAAGGTATGATACATGATTATGGTAAAGGTCACAGAACAGCACTCACACTTGTCTTATCCAGCATGCGCATGAATTAATAAACCTGTGAAAATTTGACATCAATCGGACATCTGAGTTAAGAAAAAATAGCGAAAATCCGACTAAATTTTTCATACAAAACATAGAATGGTTTTGAATGATCCTACTGCGAGATCAAAACTGTTTTCAGTCGTTGTTTTGCTAATTTCTGGATAAATACAGCATTTCAGACGGAAATATTTTAACGGGATGTTTCTACCAGCACCATCTTCATATCCTGAAAGTTATACGTAAATCTGTGAATATTTCTGTTTGGCTATGTTTCCCGAATCCTGTACTGTACCTTTGAAAATATATCGAATTTGACTTATTTAACCTCGAAGTATTGCGCACACGTTTTTGTCTGTATACAAATTAATCAGTCGATCAAATTCGTTGGTCTCTTTTAAAAAATGTATATATATATATTTTTAAACAAATCTAACTTTGTTTTACAAATCTAGATGGCAAAAATGACAATTGTTGAATTTCTTCAGATCGTTTAATTTTAAGGCTTTGACATTTCCTTGCCAGAGAGAAATCTATTGAAGTCTTGTTAGTAACTGATACTAAGTAATAGTCAGTCCTTCTCGATGCCTAAGAAAATAATATGCACTCCGGGCGAAACAGTCGGCCGTGATGAATTATTCATGTTGTCACGGTGTAAGTTGATATTTTTTGGGAGGAAGGGAGTTCACAGTCACACAGATCGTTGATTCTTCCTGCTAGCTTGCATGCCGTGTTCCCTCTCATTACCTGCTCAGCAAAGCGTGGGATAAGCCATCATTTGATCCCCGTGTAGCTCCTCCTTCCTGCCACCGATGGAGCCAAAAGGATTCAGGTAGCATTGCGAAGTGAAGGTCAGCGGTGGGTCTCAGTTCACAGCCTTGCTAGGTAACTAACTTACAAGTACAAGTACAGGTCTGAAGTTGTACAGGCGTACACTCCTAAGCCATCCTCTTTTATACACTGAGCGAGAAGGCGTCAATTGCACGATTTGCTTCCGTGTGTATAGGAGCAGCAACTCGCGCACACCGTACGTGCCACACCATAGAGCTTACCACCAACGAGAAACAGGGACTCGAACAGCGCAGAGCGGAGTCAGTCACTTACTGTAACCCGTCTCATCATTGGCTGGTGGTGTTTGGACGGATAGTAACGGTACGAGACCACATGGCATCATCATGCACCGGGGGCCGGCCTTGCTAGTAGTATTAGTGCTGGCAGAATTGTTCGTTCCCGTTCGGTGAAAATTGACAATCGAAGTCACTATAGCAGGCGGCCAGCGAGGGGAATCTGCCTTTTGTTATACTACACAGTTTCACAGTGTTGGATATTAAAGCATCTATTATAACCACTAGCATTACTGTGGTTCCTGATGAATTTTCCCTGGGAATGTCAAAATACTGTCGGCTAGCTCACATGTACACTCGGAAACCATAAAAAGCTTGGAATATAACAATTGAGTTTGCCGCAATACCCAGAGATATTTATTGTGTTTGTGCGGTGCTGTGAGGAAGACAAAATCGGTGTTTTGTCTCCATTATATCTGCCGTGGAGTGAAGTACCTGGACTGGACAACTGTTTTTCTGGTCTTTAAAGTCTGCCGCGCCGTCGTCGCACCTTGTAAAAGTTGTTTCTCTCTCCTAGTGTGTGTGTTTTTTACAATCTGTGCTGATTGCGGAGACAGTTTCGAATCGGACCAGAATTCGTTGGTTAACGTTCGCCGTGGTATTTGTATATACCTGTGCCGTATGCATGCACGTACATTGACACACGAAGGGTCATGGTAACACTGGAACGGGGCAAGTTTCTTATTTCTCAACTTATTTTGGTGAGTCCAGTTCTATATATATAATATATATATTCATATGATATTATATGAAGCGTCTCAATAGCATCGAGCGCATGAAATGCGAGACACATTGCCCGCTGTGTTATGTGAAGTAAAATGCGCACGATTTGTGGGTGTTTATATGTTCGCATTAGCTGACCGTATCAGAAATATGCATTTGGAGTTTGTCAGGCTGTGTTGTTATTTATGCTCTGTTTTGAATACGTGTTTCTGTATAGTCGAGTCTAACAGATAGATCAAATTATTTGCCTTAAAGGTAATATCATACTTTGGTTTTTGTCAAAGAAATACAGATTCATGGGCAAAAATATCAAGGACGATACAGTAAAAATCTTCTGTAAAAATTTTAGTCCCATACGGTGCTCACTTTTTGAGAAAACAGTGAAAAACGGCCACAGTATTTCTTAAGTCTTTTCTCTTTTATTTTGGATCTTTTAAAAGATCAAAAAGATTTTCGGGGTTGTTTTACTATTTTCTGGATAAATACACTATTTCAGGCGGAAAAAACCCACCATCTTCATAGCCTGTAAGTTATACGTAAATCTGTGAACATTTCTGTTTTTGTGTCTTACCAAAGTATGGTACTACCTTTAAAGGTATAATACATGATTGATAAAGGTCACAGAACAGCACTCACACTGTGTCTGATGAAACATTTGCATGAAATAATAAACCTGTGAACATTTGAGCTCAGTCGGACATCCGAGTCACGAGAAAATAGCGAAAACCTGACTCAATTTGTCTTATGAAACATAAAGAATGGTTTTGATTACACAAGATCAAAACGGTTTCCGTTTAATTTCTGGATAACTATTCAGGCGGAAATATTTTAACGGTATGTTTCTACCAGCACCATTTTCATACCCTAGCTGATATACGTAGGCCCTATATCTGTGAATAGATCTGTTCGGATATGTTACCAATCCTGCACTGTTACCTTTAAAGGTATCATTCTTTGGTTTTTGTCAAAGTAATGCAGATTTATGGGCACAAATGTTTTGTGAAGTTGTTGCAGTCGGTCCTGGGGCCGCAATGACAATCTTTTTAATAAACCAGAAATAATGATAATAATAATGATAAAAATACAGTAACAGTCATCTGTGAAAATTAATGTCCAGTCCCATACAGTGCCAAATTTTTGAGAAAAACAGTGAAAAGCGCCCACAGTATTTTCTTTTAAAATATTTTCACCGTTATGTTTTTAAATCAAAATTGTATGTTTCTTCCATCACCATGTATACTAACTTTCATCTGTGAAGATTTCTGTTTCGGTACACTAACAAAGTGTTGATTATGTTAGTGTTACCTTTAAGGTATATTGTGTAATTGGCCACGTTGTATTTGGAAGAAAATCGTGCATTTCAAAAAATTTAAATTCGACTACTCCGATCGAAATATCTGATTCGAGTCTGGAGGTTTTTCAATGTCGTTCTCAAGAAAATTAAATCATTTCAGTGGTCAAAGATTCCAGTAGTAAACAACTATTGTATAGTTTTGTACCAAAAACACAATGATGGTCTGACCATTATCAATTATAATACACATATACTATGTGTAATTGCATACGTCAATATAATGGTGTTGTATTTGTTGAATAAGCAGATATACTGCATTGTCATTGCAGAAATTAGTATTATCAATTTAAAGCTTAGTGAAAATGAAATCGTTTTGTTTTGCATTGTCCACGCAGATGTCGAAGCACTTGCAGAGCTTCTGTATAGAAATCGATCGGGACTAAGATCGATGAATCAAGTTCTTTTGATCAGGGATATTATACATGAAGAGTCATGGCTATACACACTGTAATGGAAGGTCAAGGATAGATTTGATAGTATACCTGCCATCTTTATAGTTATTCCCATCTTGCACCTGTGTCGAACTATTGAGTAATCCCCTATGCACCTGCTCTCTTCATTCTGATCAGTTGTAATTATTCATTTTCTCCCCCACACACAAACAGGTGTCATTTAGCAGCGTGTTGGCTTGGCATGAGCTAGACAACTCTCAATTCCACTGCTGGCCTCTTCTTAACCCGGATGCAAAGAACTACTTACATGACTGCCACGGTAAGAGATAAGGGGCCAATTTCATAAAACTGTTAAGCACACAAATTTGCTAAGCACGACATTTCTGTCTTAATAAAAAACAGGGTTAACAACCAATTTTCCACGTGTTGTGTATCACTTGTGATTGTTCTTTGGCTGTTGTTCGCTGACCATGAATATCAAATGGAATTTTCAATGGTGGTCTGTTTTATTGGGCGAGACATTTTTGTGCTAAGCTAATTTTTGTGTTTAACGGTTTTATGAAATTGGTCCCAGGTCTTACTATTACACGCAAAATAGTCGAGTTAATTCGTCGTTAGCAACATATGGTCATAGACAATTTGAGTTTATGTTTGGTTTGGTTAATGGCCACCTATACGCATAAACACCAGTATATATTATTCCTATTGTCAGTATTTGGTTTGTGCATAATTCACCCGAATCGTTTCAGTATCTCTGCGTCATTTATTTCACTATGATTAGATGCACGCGTCGACCGGAAATTTGGTGTTCCTACACGCGGGCTCGTATAGAAAGCTATTATTAATCTGGAAACAAGTAATTGAAATCCATGTCCCATTATAACGTGTATAAACTGCAATGTCTATATTATGCCTTAATGCAAAATCCACATTTTTTGCATTAATTTTTATGATTAGTATTTTTCAATACAAATTTTGCATGATCTTTTTAAACAAATATAAAGAACAAAATATTTTGTCGTTGGCCAATTTCACGGCGCTGCTTAGCACAAAAATTTGCTAAGCATGACATTTCTGTCTTAATAAATAAAAGGGTTAACAACCAAATTTCCATTTGTTGTGTATCGCTTGCGATTGTTCTTTGGCTGTTGTTCGCTGACCATGAATATCAAATGGAATTTTTAACGGTGGTTTGTTTTAATTGGCAAGACATTTTTGTGCTAAGCACATTTTTGTGCTTAGCAGCTCCATGAAATTGGCCCCTGGTATAACGAAGGAACCCATTCGTTTTTTTGAGCAAGCGATTTTTTCGTTATTTATGCGATGAATATATTAATAATCTTATGATTTTCTGACCTTTTGTACTTAAATTATTGTCAGCATTTTTCAGCACTTAACAAAAAATCGATTGGTAAATGCATCTGAATTCAGCAAACAATATACAAGCAGCATCAGGTGGGGAAGTATGGCGTCAGTTGCCAAGGTCAGCCATGCAGGCTGCGTGATGATGAGGATTCTGTAGCGCTCTATACACACACCGTCATGAGCATGCATGCAGAGGTCTATGTGACGTCACTCTGACGTCCTTCGGGTATATAGCTTATTATAATAATGGCATCGTAGGTATACGTGCATTTTTGTCGGTGTGTACGGTCGGATCACGGGTTAAACTCAGCATGCTCAGAGCTTTTGATTAATTACATCGATTTGAAAGCATGCATAGACCAACGTCCCGAGACCAAATTGTTATGTATGGAAATAATGCTTGGTATTATTAGAAGCATATAATATTATTGCGTGGTAATGGACAGTGTGTATTCCAATCAATATCGCTATTATAACGACTTCATCTATCTCAACTCACGCGGAATGAACGGAGTGCGGAGATAAATACAATGCCCATTTTGATCTAAAGTAGTATAGGCATTAAAAGGTCTCCAGGCATCTGCAGCAGCGCTGCGACTTTTAACGGAACTCCTAGAGAATACCTGCAGAGTCCCTAATGGTTATTGTCTTAAACGCGAGCACTTCTCAAGGGTGCTTGGCTATGTGCTTCAGTGTGACAAAATTGTTATGGTTGGGCGTCCCTTGCAATGTAGCGCTCTGGAATCTGCGCTGATGTAAGGAGCATTATACATAATGCACGTTTGTACTGCTGGTGCAGCCTCATGCAGTTCAAACAAACTTGTTGATGTTCCTAGATCATGCTTTTATAAAAGGGGGTGTGATGGGAAGTGCCATCCCGACCCATTTCGTTACCGGCTGCTCGGTAAATGGCGTGCATGTTGCATGCTTCGGAAGTACGCGATGGCACTTCATGGTGCACTTACATATGTAGGGTTTTTTTTATTCCCAGCGGGCATGAAGAACCATGAACGCTGATACCTTGGGTGTGCTGTGTCACGAGCATTAGGCCTGACGACATACCCGAGGACATATCCATCAAAAAATAGTCTCTTTGCCTATACGTTATAAGGTCAACTTTATAAAATGAAACGGCTCCATAGTCATTACACACTCTCATGCACCCCGCGGCACTAGTATTGCAATCCAATCTTTCTGCTGTATTTCTGTATACATGTAGGCCTATACAGGGTGTCCCAGAAAAAACGCAACACTGTGTCTGGACCCGTTATGTTACAATTGAACTGTTTGACACTTCAAGATTCAGATATGTAATTGACCCATGTCTTGGCTATCACCATGTAGAATGTAAGCCAAATCTGGCTAAAATTGGCGAAAATATGACCAATTGAAAGAGTACACCTTAAAAACCAATTTTCAAGGAAAACACGCATAGTGGTCAATACACTCATAATGTGTATGAAAGAAAGATGAACATTGGGTTTTGTGGTTGGGTAATTCAGCCTTGGCTTTTTCACTCAATTTAAGTCAAATTTTGCTCAAATTCCACATGGTGATAAGTGTTGCGTTTTTTGGGGGACATCCTACCAGTTGATTTGTATGAACATAATATTACTGCTTCGTGTGCATATAACCTCATACGTATGATGTACTGTACACACCATCAGCCATGTATGTTGTGGTCCTAAGTACCACAATAACAGGCCTATGGTCAATATACCAAATGGGTCATTTATTGACTAAAGCCTAGTTTTACAACCCCCATCTCATGCACTTATCATTGTGACTCATCGTAACGTACTATCAATCATAGGACGTGTGGTGCATTGCAGCACAACGTAGGATACGATGGGTTGCCCTTCGTAACTCGAGTTAGGATCGATCGTAGGGCTTCGTGAAATCGACCCCAAGGAATGCCAACACAGGCACGGTGAACGTGATAACTCGCACGTATTTTATCCATCCCACAATCTTTATTGCTCAATATTAATTAGGAGATGCATGGAATATTCACGATCTTTTAACTTTATCAAAAGACAAACAACACAGTCCTTGTTGATCTCATGTTGTTGTTGTAAGAAGTAAATAAATTACGTCATGGCTGGATGACCAACACAGAAACTGAATTCTTCACGGTAAAACAATATACTCTATTGTACTGTGCCTTACCGGAAGATATAATATAACACTACCCCATTGTTTAAGCACTGAGTAATTGAAACATGTTACCATGGCGGTTATTTACCAACAAGAAATTGTGAAAGTTGTTAGACGTGATTATTTAGGTCATGCATGTCAAACGAGGCAATTTAAAGGGCAATCAGTTCCAGCCAATTTCCAAGAAGAAATAATTAACATTCATCTGTAATTTCTTTAGGCCTAATTAATTTTTCTTGTGGCTTGTGGACAGTGAGAAAGTGACATAAATGGGACCCGGATCTGCAGGATCACAAATCCCATGCCTGAAACAAACAGTGGCCAATTTTATAGAGCTGCTAAGCACAAACATTTGTTTAGCACAAAAATGTCTTGCCCAATAAAACAAACCACCATTGAAAATTCGATTTGATATTCATGGTCAGCGAACAACAGCCAAAGAACAATCACAAGTGATACACATACACAGTGGACATTTGGTTGTTCATCCTGTTTTTATTAAGACCGAAATGTGATGCTTAGCAAATTTTTGTGCTATAAGCAGCTCTATGAAATTGGCCCCAGACCTAGAGAGAATGGAGATACTCCTCACAGTCTCTCTCTCTATTCTGGAATCACATGTTAAGTTGACACGATTATGGTATAGCCTAAAATTTGCCTCCTGTATGGCATGGCCCTTGTTCATTTCGAACTCAAGAGCGCATCTTGTCTATGGGCGTTTACGAGACGGAGGCTCGGGCTCCGTCTCAGGCTCCGGTTCCATCTCGTGAATCCATTCGGAAATAACGGGTATCAAAATAGAGGCTTTTGGCTGCGATTCTGAGGTAGATTCAGCTTCAGCTTCAATGTAATACCACAATCTATATTTTCAGTATATGGACGACATAGCTGGAGCCTAAGCTGGAGCCTGAGCCTTCCGTTTCGTAAACGCCCTATGCATACTATTAGGTGGTCATCTCCTTATACATTGAATGACACATTGTATTCTCTCGCTGTTATTTTGGACTATTCCCAGTCGCCTGTCACTGTGCCTGGTATATACTGGTTATTCTATAGCTTGAAGTGGATACCTAAGCCGAACTACGCACTTAAACCGTCAGCTCACAGTTCACCCTGTAGAAACATGCCAAATAATCGCTACGTTCTTGCATGCGCTTTACTTCTCGCATTCCTCTCGAATACATTGTAGCTATGTCGTGTTTTATTTTCCCTTGGCCATCTGTACATTGATTTGCCCTTTCATATACCCTGACGCAACTTACTCTGAAGGAATCGACAAGTATAGACTTGGCTTCGGGGCTGCGTGGCAACTTTTAGTGTCTCTGCTCTTGTAAATTGGAAATCTGCAACGTGGTCGGATGTCATGTGGGGGTGATTTCTCTTTAATTAATTCTGTTTCAAAAATTTCATTAACTTATTTTACAAAACGAAAACAGCTTTTGAAACAACGCTAAGAATTGTTATATTAACTTATTAAAAGGTAGTATCATACTTAAGTTTTTATCAAAGAAATACAGATTCATGGGGTAAAACATCAAGACAGACACAGTAACAGTCATCTGTGAAAATTTCAGTCCCATACGGTGTCCACTTTTTGAGAAAACAGTGAAAAACGGCCACGGGATTTCTTAAGTCTTTTCCCTTTTATTTTGGATTTTTTAAAAGATCCAAAAGATTTTCGGTCGTTGTTTTGCTAATTCCTGGATAAATATACCATTTCAGGCGCAAACATTTGAACGGTATGTTTCTACAACCACCATCTTCATACCCTGTAAGTTACAGGAAAATCTGTGAACATTTCTGTTTTGGTTTCTTACTAAAGTATGATACTACCTTGAGTGGACATGCTTTTGCATCTTATTATGGGGGATATGGGGGTATATCTGATAATTATGTGAGTGAACGATGTTAAATTGAATAGGTGCACATTTCTGATGATCGTGAACAAAGATCTTTATTATAAAAGGTTCTTTAAACGGGGTCAGTCTAGAGTCTTAGATATATATAATGCAATTAAAATTGTTTAACCGAGTGAATTTCAGGCAATGGTTTAAATATTTGATTCCCAATTAGTAAGCATCTTGTTTAAAAGCCATCCTTTATACACGCACGGTCTTGCTGTAATGCTTTGCAATAGCTTGGCAATGTTTATTATGTACACGTACGTTCATGCTGCACAATGTGGACGATCAATACAATGGCCATTGTTCCCATCTCCCAACTAATTAATTTAATTAGTCGTTTTACTTCGTGGTTATTCCACGGACTAACCAGTTTTTCTCCCGTGTAAATTGATGGAACATTATTATTCATGGGTAATTAAGTTACGCGGTTATATTGTGGTCTATTGAAATGTTCTGGTGCATATAGTACAATATATATAGACTCAATTATTTTGGGATTTTCTGTCATACCAATAGTGCACATGAAAGTTATAGCATAGGCCATTCTTCAATTGTAATTTGCAGCTAACAGTCATACGCGGTCTTTAACGCACGGTTGGTTTGACGTTTTGATCCGAGCAGAATCTTTCTGATGAAAAGGGGATATAGGGCCTAAATAGCATATAAACAGAGACATATATAGTATATATATGAGGAGAGGAACATAGAATTAAGACTTTAAAAGCGGATTGAAAATATGAAATGGAGAAAAGCTGGGTGGTGTCCCCGATAGTCAATAATCTTTGTTTGCTTGGCAGTCAGAAGCCATGAAACCACGCACACACCGCGACATCCCAAGGATCATTTCATCGATACGCGCAGCAATGCTGCAACTTGAGAAACAGTACATGAGGGATCACTCTAAGAGGATACGGTTTTTTAATCAATATATATCATCAAAATAACCATAAGGAAACTGACTAAATGTTTAAGTCATTGAAATGTGAACGAAGTAAAAAGAAAATTGACTTGAGCTGGATTTGAACCGGCGACCTCCTGAATACCGTACATGCGCTCTCTGTTGTTAAACACAGCTTTACATAATCCTGCGTGGAAGCTTAGAAACATACAAACAATTTTCCAATGCTTTGGTCAACTTGTGTAGTGTTCATTTATGGTTCAGCGTTTTTCATAAGTTAAGCCTACCTGGGCTGAAATATTACGTCGATAATTAGCATATTGAATTGTTGCCTGATGCTTTTAAATGAAAACATTACAAATTAATTATACAAGAAATGCATTGTGTAGAATAATTGATCTATTGTCTCGTTGATTGCGCTGTATTACGCGCCAATCTTTCCCGCGTTAAAAAAACCCCACAAACCTTAATATCGGGACAATGACCCCATAATTATAATATCAATGCTAGGACAAATCAGACATGTACAGACTCATCTTACGTAACCCTATCCGTATAGTGTGTAATGATATATGCTGACACACCGCAGTAATTAAAAACAACTCTGGCATATTATACACAGCCTAAATTAACTTTACAACAATTGCAGTTGATTAAATATCTGTGACAGCTTGTCAAGTCCGTTTTGTCTCACAAAGTGGGGAAGCATGTTTTTTCCGTTGGGAATGAAAGTATAGGATTCATCATGGACTAATGGAATACGTGTTTGATGAAATACAGCACGGACTAGTTTATTGGAACACTCTCAAAATAAACACTGTTCCACATTCAAAGTACTGTGTTATGTTATTGTCAAAGAAATGCAGATTTATGGGCCAAAATATCGGCAAGAATGATACAGTAACAGTCATCTTTGAAATTTCCAATCGCGTTAGGTGACCACTTTTTGCGAAAACAGTGAGAAACGCTCACGGTTTCTTTAAATCTGTTCATACGAGATTTGATCTTCCTGAGGTCAAAAATGTTTTTGATCATTGGTTTTACTCTTTTCTGAATACAGCGTTTCAGACAGACCAATTGTAACGGTTTATATGTTTCTACTATCATCATCTTTATACCATGTAAATCTGTGAGGATTTCTGTTTCGTAAAGCTACCAAGATATGATACTACCTTTAAAGACGTAGTTTTCAACTCAGCCTGTAAATTATCTGTAAGAGAAAACGACTTTAAAAAAGGGGCAAACGCAGATGTGTGGCATTGAAACGCTGCATGCTGCGCGGCGTTTTAGCATTTTCTCACGTTCTTGATTTTCTCCGATGTCATTAAACAAAATGATGCCCGGAGAACTTATAGGCTGGTGGCCTATCTGAAACATTAGCAAGAAGACATGTGGCACGGGGCTAATGAGGCATAGAGTGCGGTATCGTCTTGTGGAGGATAGTGCACAGGGCGGCCTTGGATGTATCACTAATGGGGAATAGTCTATATACTGATGACTATCCATCATTCATGGGTGAAACATAAGACCAAACATACTCTCATCACGACTCACACACACTCAGTATCATTCACATTGGCAAAACATTCACATAAGTAACTTGAACTTAAGAAGATTGGAATCTAAATTAGAAAAGGAAAAATCGGCGGGCATGCATTGTGGATCAGGACATTATCTCTTGATTACTAAAGACCAAAATTACAATCAGCCTGCATGTTGATTTTAGCATTCATTAACGTAAATTGCAAAGGTTGCCGACAAGAAAATAACACACATTATGATATTTGTTTATACTTTTGCGGTAAAGGAAAAGCATTAAAGAATAATTGTTCTTCGTGGTTAAAGGGAGCATATAGGATTTGCAAATATGTGCGTTTTGGCAATGCGAAGGTCTTAAAACTTCCTTACAGACGTTGTTTCATGTACCTGTTTACGCTTTGTTCATCTGGATAGCAGAAATACGGCCGAAATAATCTTGCCCCCTCCGAATCCTTCACGGTTACACCACACTTTCGAAATGCTACTAAATCGTTCAGACAGAACGATCTTAAAAAAAACCCCACTAAATCTTTATTTCCTAGAAAAACCCAGCATCTGATGGACCAAGATGGTGACTGTTTGCACTGTTTACGAACTATTGAGTCAATTTTCTGTCTCAAACTCAATAAATATTTTTTTGGAGGCCTTGCAAATTCTGTACGCTGCCTGTAACTCCTCATTTGAATTCAGTTGTAAATAATAATGGTTCATTCTTATAGACTGTGCCGTTGTGTATTTGTCCCTATTTGTTGCCTATGGTGTCCCAGAAAAAAAATGGCGGGACCCATTATGGTAAAATTAAACTGTTTATCACGTCAAGATTCCTGGCTATCACCATGTAGATTTTAAGCAAAATCGGGCTGAAATTGGCGAAAATAATGACCAATTGCAAGAGTACCCTTTAAAAAGAAATATGCAGAATTCCAGAATAAGTGGTCAATGCACACATAATGTGTATTGAAAGAAAGATGAAAATCGGGTTTTGAGGTTGGGTAATTCAGTCTTAGGGTTTTCCCTCAATTTCAGTCAAATTTTGCTCAAATTCTACATGGTGATAGCCAAGACATGTTGTATCACTTATCTGAATCTCGACACAAAGTGTTGCGGTTTTTTTTGGGGGGACACCCTGTATACTGTTTCATGCATTGCATATTATACGCATAGGCCCATGTGCTTATTATGCACGTGCTGTTTTTCTGATAAAGCAAGGGACTTATAGTTGTTGTTCTCATATGCTGCTGTTATCAGCCCTTATATCCAGCAAACCTTATAATATACCTTCAATGCATGCATGCAGAAGTCAATAAAAAGCACGGCCACTTCACCGCTTCAATGCTGTAGGGCTTTTGCAACGTTAAATTCTTATTGGCCATAAACTGGGGTTTTTATAGCATTGCCCGAGGTGGTATATACTGATGGTGATGTCTGCCTCCGTGTATATATATATATATATATATATGACCGTGTCCCAAGACAGGTAGTCATCTTTCCCAAGATCGAGAATGCGTCAAGATTTACTCTCTCATTTGTCATTCCAGGACTTGTGCCCCCCCAACAACAAAAAATGGCCTGGCAAATTTTAAGAGATAAATAGGCGTATACCTATGTACCTTTTTAAGAAGTTGTATCAGATTCATTTGACTCAACGTAAAGCATTTAATAGAATGAGATTGATACTACTTATTGTGAATTACGATTCAATACCCTTGCAATTTTTTAGTAATGGAGTGCATCATAAAATAGGTCGGAGTTATTTGGGACACGTTTAATGCAATTTTGAAGTATTACACGTTTTCCCGATGGAAATCTTGGCTAAAGTATTCTATAACGAATATGCTCGGAATTTCACTTTCATCCTGACTGCACGTGGCAAACATCCCACAAGGAAATAGATCGGTCTGTGCTATTACCATGGGAACATTGATGAATTCCCTGGACGGTATAGACTGAGCTGAGATGGAGCACGTCCGGAAAGAAATATTTCCTACGTCCACTCAGTGTCCAGTCGATGTCCGATGGTCAATTATTCATCTTGACCGAAAACAGAAAACAACAATTTGGAATTCTGTTTATGTCCTATATCCTGAATGCTTGGCATATGCAGGCCGTCATTAAGACTACCACAAAAATGAGTGGAATACTACATATGTTTGTAATTAACCCGACGTTCTGTAATATACAGTCTTTCTTTTTCTTGTTCGAATATTTGTTGGTAAAATGCCGTGTGGATAAATAATAGGGTGAATATGTCTCTACAGGGAAATTCGTAAGGTGTATAGCCTAGGTCTCCACGACAGGTTTTCACGAAACTGATTTTTGGAATCAACACAAAAAGGAGGCATTTCCAAGGTTTACTTATCCATCGCAAAGATAAGTATTTCATACAAGGGACGTTCGCTAGAAATTTCAACTCAGGAAAGTGATTCTCGTTCAAAAAATGGGAGCGATTTCAATACTGCTCTTCGGAGAGTGTTCACTCCAGTTCACGAGAACAAAGCCATGTCTCCACAAGGATACAAATTCCTGTATGATTATGTGTGCAATATAATGGATGTTACCAAGCGCACCAAATTGGTATCGACTTTCACGATTCAGTTCGATTTAATACTGGAACTGTATCCAGCAGTGAAGTGGACCTGTGTTGTGGTTATAGCTGAATTGACGTACGTATAGGCCCACGTGCTCCTGGGCGAACGCGGGAAATCATTATGCACATGTTCATGCTCCTGTTTTTGTACAATGCTCACGTATTTTGGAGAACATTTGAAGTTTTGTGTATGGAGCCTTAAAACCTGCGGGTTGTTGATGCTCGAACAATATGTTGTATGCTGAAGCGTGACATTTTCTAAAACGTTTTCATTTGTCTTTTGCCATTTATGAGAAACACCGTGCGAAACATACCCATAGCGTATATACCCATATCGTGCCAATATCTCACCAATATTTTACGTCTATCTCCCCAATATTTTACCTATATCTCACCAATCTTTTACCTATATCTCACCAATATTTTGCCTATATCTCACCAATCTTTTACCTATTTCTCGCCAATATTTTACCTATATCTCACCACTATTTTACATATCTCACCAATATTCTACCAATATCTCACCCATATCCTTCCAATATCTCACCCATATCCTACCAATATCTCGCCCATATCCTATACCAATATCTCACCCATATTCTACCACTATCTCATCCATACCCTACCAATATCTCACCCATATCCTACTAATATCTCACATATCCTACCACTATCTCATCCATTATCTTACCAATATCTCACCCATATCCTACCTATATCTCACATATATCTCACATATATCCTACCAATATCTCACCATATCCTACCAATATCTCACCCATATCCTATACCAATATCTCACCCATATCCTACCAATATCTCACCCATATCCTACCAATATCTCACCCATATCCTATACCAATATCTCACCCATGTCCTACCAATATCTTACCCATATCCAACCAATATCTCACCCATAACCTACCAATATCTCACCCATATCCTACCAATATCTCACCCTTATCCTACCAATATCTCACCCATATCCTATACCAATATCTCACCCATGTCCTACCAATATCTCACCCATATCCAACCAATATCTCACCCATATCCTACCAATATCTCACCCATATCCTATACCAATATCTCACCCATATCCTACCAATATCTCACATATATCTCACATATATCCTACCAATATCTCACCATATCCTACCAATATCTCACCCATATCCTATACCAATATCTCACCCATATCCTACCAATATCTCACCCATATCCTACCAATATCTTACCCATATCCAACCAATATCTCACCCATAACCTACCAATATCTCACCCATATCCTACCAATATCTCACCCTTATCCTACCAATATCTCACCCATATCCTATACCAATATCTCACCCATGTCCTACCAATATCTCACCCATATCCAACCAATATCTCACCCATATCCTACCAATATCTCACCCATATCCTATACCAATATCTCACCCATATCCTACCAATATCTCACCCATATCCTACCAATATCTCACCCATATCCTATACCAATATCTCACCCATGTCCTACCAATATCTTACCCATATCCAACCAATATCTCACCCATAACCTACCAATATCTCACCCATATCCTACCAATATCTCACCCTTATCCTACCAATATCTCACCCATATCCTATACCAATATCTCACCCATGTCCTACCAATATCTCACCCATATCCAACCAATATCTCACCCATATCCTACCAATATCTCACCCATATCCTATACCAATATCTCACCCATATCCTACCAATATCTCACCCATATCCTATACCAATATCTCACCCATATCCTATACCAATATCTCACCCATATCATACCAATATCTCACCCATAATATCATGCCCATATCATATCCACAACGTACACATATCAAACCCTTATAGCCTACTGCTCACATACAGTTTTGCCAAATTCTGTGCTTTTGCGTGATACTACATATACCAGCATTCTCGTGCACGATGGCATTATAAAAACAAACAAAATATTGTTGTCACCAACAACACGACGACACCGATTTGGCCCCACGAACGAAAACAAAACCTTTAAAGATTTGTGCTCCCGGGTCGATGTAAAGTTCCCTCAGTAATCACACAGGGCATGAAGTCTGTTCATCCCGCGGTCATTTCTCACGATATTTCATATTAGTCATGTATTCGTTATTGATGTAATATTGAACCAGGTTGACCTAGCCTAAATAAAAGGCTCTTTGCCTTTCTGCATGTATTCTGGGGCCTATTTCATAGAGCTGCTTAGCACACAAAAAATCGCTTAGCACAAAAATAGCTTGCCCAATAAAACAAACCACCAATGAAAATTCCATTTGATATTCATGGTAAGCGAACAACAGCCAAAGAACAATCACAAGTGATACACAACACACAGAAATTTGGTTGTTAATCCTGTTTTTACTACTTTAGAAATGCCATGCTTTGGGAATTTTTGTGCTAAGCAGCTCTATGAAATTGGGCCCAGGGCAATGTAGCTATTATAATTATTATGATGTTGGCATCGTAGTAGGCTTTTTTAATGTCATTGAAATACAGTGTTGATTTTTTATTGAATAAAATAATTCTCAATTTCATCTTTTTGAGATTTTGTTTATACATGTCCGGGGTTAAAACTGAATGTGCGGGTGCGTTCTGTCCTTACCTTCTTGAATTTTTTTGGAAAATGGTGCCATGACGAAAAAAAACAACCCAACAATTTATAAGAAAATTAATTATTTTAGGTTACAGTGAGATAATATAAGAATCTGTAAATTCTTATTTGAAAACTGAATTTAAATTGTCAATCATTGCGCATACCATCGCCCATTACCCTGTCTAGTTATGCACAGTGCATTTGGAATGTAAATTTACTAGTGGTATTGTTTCGAGAAAGATTCACTCTCCTGACGACGAACAGAGCACACCGTTCGAAACGTCGAGATAATACCAACGGTTCTTCTCAGAACCACACACTCTAACAGAAGAGATTACATGCATGGTGTCACCGCAAACCTACCTTCTTTTAGTACTTCCACCATGCATACTTTGCATAGCTTCAAGTCTTATTTAAGATTCATTCAAGTTCTTCATTTGAATAATTATGCTGGAAAACTCGGCTGATGTTACCGTAGCAAAGAGCAATGATTTCTCGCTCTTAAAAGCCTAAATCCCAAAAGTTGATCGTGAACTTTGCCGAGGTCGCGTGAGCCAGCGTGGTATGCATAGCGCACATGCAAAACCTCAGCCCCCCAAAAGCCCCATAGGCAAGATAAACGCAAGAAACCCAACCCTTAATCGCATTTAGAAGCCAATTTGTGCCGTATAACTCCGCACATACACGCACGATTACCAGTGTTCTCTGAACGTATGATCTATGTACATCGTTCGTCTGTCTTCTTTTCGTTTGTCAGATTTTTTTTTCTTTCTGTAAATGGCTGGTTGTGTTATTGTTAGATGGAGCGTGTGTTATTATTTTTTCAAAGGTTGTGAAAACCTTCACCATCGAACTGTTATTTTATCATTTACTCTATGCTAGTTTTCTTCGCGTGTCAATGCCTTGGGTTTATAATATACTAGTGTAGGTGCCCCGTATTATTAATTGGCACACAAAGTTCGATTCATGCTGAGCTTTCCAAAAATAAGCACGAAATTGCTCATGTTTAATTTGTATGGAGCATGGTTCTCCAGGTGACTGTTTAATGATTAAATCAAAATATCTTTTACCGATATGATGTCGAGACAGTGAAACAAACCAGAAAGCTAATTTGAGCTGGGTATACGGCTGTTTCATGTATTCATGACATGTGATATTCGGACCTTTACGAAATGAGGCTTGAGGCTAGGCTTGGGATTTTGTTGGCTATACCACCATTTTGTGTCCAAAATGAAAAGAAGGGCTTGAGATACATGGCGAAGCTGGAGCCTTTCTTCGGCTTCGTCATGAGGCCCGAACCTATCCTTTCGTTTTGTGGGCCTCAAATGGCGGTGGCTTTCACCAAACTCGTCGTAACTTACTATCGATCGTAGGACTTATGATGCATTGCAGCCCTACGTAGAATACGATAGGTTATATCCTTCGTGTATCGTAACTCGTAACTCGTATCGATCGTAAGGCTTTGTGAAATTGATCCCTGGTTTCGTAAAGGCCATAATGACAATGGAATGTTTCTCTGTTTCTCAGACTGTATAGATGCGCTCAGACGAATACACGTCATGATTATCATTTCCCGTTTTGTTTATTTTTGCCCAAATGGGAGACTTTTGAGACGTTGGCGGCAGCAGACTGAAGTCTCTTTTGCATAAGAGTTAAATAAATATTCAACTCAAATGCTCTTTTTGCTATCTCTGTGCTCAGCTCAGACTGTATCCCGAGAAAATAGCGAACAACTATTTGTTTTTCTTCTTATAAAATACAAAGAATGGTTTTGATCTCGCCAAGACGTAAATTATTTGATTTACACTTTTCTATACAAATATAGCTTTTCAGGATAAATATTTTAGCGGGGGGTTTCTATCATGTCCACCTTTATTCCGTGTATAAGTTATAGGCAAATCTGTGAACATTTCTGTTTTGGTTTGTTACCAATCCTGTACTGTAACCTTTAAAATAAAAGTCGATGGAAATATTGTAAATTAAGACGATAAATTATTTCAGCAGGACTAGTTTCGCACGTGTTGATCGACAAGTCACAGGAACTCTCCACTGTAGTCGACATATTGGGGCAACCGTATATACAGAACCATACGGATTCAAAAAAACAGGGTGTTCGGGGATAATGGACTTTGTTAATTTCCCAACAGATACGGATTAATTCCAGGGAGAAATTAGACACGACTGTGGAATGACTTCATTCATTAACGTAAGCATAGGCTAATGTGAGTGTTCGTCAAGTTATATAGGCCCTATCTCGTGGTGTTTGGCGTTTCGTACACTGCCCATTCCACAGATGCCTTGTGGTAAAAGAAACCCGTGTTTATGAAAGGAACAGAATATCTCCAAGACCGTGCGGTGAAGGGAAAAAAAAATTCATTTTCTAAATTGAGGGGTGATGTTTGATTTAGGTGACAGAATGGAATAGCTTTGTAGATTGAATACGGCTTGATGAGACCTGGAAGGGGGAGGGGGGGGGGGGGGGTATTCCTGTGTATGAAGTCACTTGCTGTTTCAGACAATATCCACAAAATGTGATGTTTTCCAAACGAAACATTCGATTACGAAATGCAGGGAAACAGCCTGTCTGTTACTATAGTGAAAATGTCACTTCAGTGTATAAATGTGATTATTATTTTGTGACAAACAATAAACAAAAGACCTTTTTTGAGGAAGAAAACTGGCTAATAAGAAACGTGGGAGATTACATTTGAATTCAATAGGTGCACATGAAACAACCTCCTATAAGCAAGCAAGCATGCCGATTTTTACAAATCATACAAATGGAGCGCTGGAATCAAAGGTAATATCATACATATCATGGTTTTTATCAAAGAAATACAGATTCATGGGCAAAAATATCACGACAGATACAGTAACAGTCATCTGTGAACATTTCAGTCCCATACGGTTCCCACTTTTTGAGAAAACAGTGAAAAACAGCCACAGTATTTTTTAAGTCTTTTCTCTTTTATTTTTGATCTTTTAAAAGAACAAACAGATTTTCAGTCGTTGTTTTACTAATTTCTGGATAAAGGCGGAAAAATGTTAACGGTATGTTTCTACCAGCATCATCTTCATACCCTGTAAGCTATACGTAAATCTGTGAACATTTCTGTTTTGGTTTCTTTCCGAAGTATGATACTACATAAATATTCAAATGAACAAACTGAGTTATAAAACGAAACAGACCCCCCCCCCCGAAAAAAAAACCCGCCAATTTCGTTCGCTATACGTCTGAAACTGGAAATGGTACAGTTTGTATGGGACACGTTCATGGTGTATATATACCATGCCAGTCCTGCCACTATATTTGCAATGCCCCTCTGCACCGTACCAGCATGGCCATAGCCTCAGTTTAAATAGCCTCAGAGATAAACGGTATAATTAAATAGCTTCAATTTTCGGCTCAAAAGGCACGAAAGCTTAAAAGGCGTATGTAACGTTGGTAAAATTGACAAAACATCACTTACACTTGTCTAATCCAGCATGTACATAAAATAATAAACCTGTGAACATTTGAGCTCAATCGGACATCAGAGAAAATGAATAGCGAAAACCCGACTCAATTTTTCTTATGAAACACAAAGAAGGATTTTTAATCTTGCTAAAATCAAAAATGTTTTGAGAGCTTGGTTTTACTCTTTCTGGATAAAAACATTATTTCATGCGGAAACATTCTAACGGTATATATGTTTCTAACATCCCCATCTTGATACCCTGAACATCATACGTAAATCTGTGAACATTTCTCTTTTATTATTACCGATGTAGTACATGTCCTTTAAAGGTAATATCATACTGAAAATGCAGATTTTGGCAATTTTTTGGCAAAAATATCAAGGAAGATACAGTAACAGTCATCTGTGAAAATGTCAGTTCCATACGGTGCCCACTTTTTGAGGAAACAGTGTGAAACGCCCACAGTATTTTTTAAGTCTTTCCTCTTTTATTTTTGATCTTTAAAATATCAGAAATAATTTTGGTCACTGTTTTTACTCTTTTCTGGATAAATACAGCATTTCAGGCTGAAACATTTCCACGGTATGTTTCTACCATCACCATCTTTATACCCAAAGTTATAGGTAAATCTGTGAAGATTTCTGTTTTGGTTTTTTACCAAAGTATATGAGAGTACCTTTAATGATGTATTATACCGTGTTGAAACAAAGTATCCCTTGCTTGGATGACATCCTGGCGATTTTTAAACTCTACTCCGTTTGCTGAGGACTCCAACTAATGACCGAACTTGAACCATCCTGTTTGTTATTTCTTGGCGGCACTTTCTCTGTATTATTTGATAGGGCTCAATGGGAGAGCATGTTGCTCTTTTCGCACATGCACGTCGCATATTATACACCTACACCCATGCCACTATAGTCTGCATTTCATTTTGCAGAAATTGATGAAACTTTCCCCGGCCGACCGTTAAAAATAAACCCACCCTGCGCACGTCAACAGCGTTCTCCCTTACTAGAGGGAATGCGAGGTTATGAAAACAAGTGCCGAGGAATTTTGAGCGGAATGTTGCATGTAAAAAAAAAAAAAGCAGCAGCCAGGTAGATGGATAGAATAGGGACTACTACTTGAACGCGCTCTGATTTGAAGTTCCTGATGTTACGATGTCGGTGACTTGTGTTTTTTTTTTTTTACAACAGGCTGTAAATTTGCAGCTTAAAGGTATATGAGTCGCTGTTAATAATGCAACGGGAGCTGACAGCTTGAGAATGTGCTACATTTTTATGAAAAGAAAACAGCAAGTTCAGTGCGACTTCTTCTTATTGCCCCGTGGTACTGACGTTATATTGACGGTTGATTGAGAGAATACGTACGTGCACGGTGCTATGGTTGACCACCAACCTAGAGTTTCCATGACCACTTTGGTCCAAACGTCGTCCCCCTGAAAAAGTGAGATGAATCCGATAGTTTTTAAAAAGATTATTTATTGCTTAAAGTTAGGAGGACCTGACGCGTTTCGATCCCAGCAGGATCTTTCTCAAAGGCTTTCTCTTTAGCCTTTGAGAAAGATCCTGCTAGGATCGAATCGCGTCAGGCCCTCCTAACTTTAAGCATTTGATATATTACAGGTCATTATTTTGGCTGATGAGCAGTTTGCAGCAGTACTATTTATTACTTGTATTAAGATTATTTATTGTTATGAGCGATGCTGATTTGAAATAAGCAAATGAAAATTGTGGAAACCCTTTGGAAACTATTGCAACAGCTCAGTTGAATTCTCTCATGAATATCAAATGATTGTTGGTCGAGAGATAGAAAAAAATGCACCCCGCTGACCCCAGCTAGCTCGGTGGCCTAGTGGTATGGCATCTGCACTAGTAAGCAGGAGGTCATGGGTGCGAATCCCACGGAGCCAGCACGTGATTTTTTTCACGTGCACTCTCAAGCACTGAGTATACATGCAGTGCTCATCCATGTCGGTGAAGGGCAAGCCTCATTTGCATATTGAATTGTCTCGTCTGCATCCCATTGGAACCACTTTCTGTTTCTCGAAAGTATTTTTGGATGCAGGTAGACGAAATAGAATTGCTAGATTTTATTTCAGAAAGTGGGGAGTGGATGAGTTTGGCTATCGTTTTATCGAGTATAACGCAATGAAATAGGCGCTGGTTTTGCATAGCTGCATGGTTGATGATATTGTAGTTCGTATTCGTCTATACCCTCCATTATTTTCAATAAAAATACCCCGCCAACTTCCAGCAGACAAATTGAACATGGTTCTGCCGTAAACAGCTGGACGCTTTCTCTCTCGTTCCGGGTATATTTTGATAAGTCTTGTAAAATTGTCCAAGAAGGATGATAAATCAAAAATAATTTCGGTGTCGTATTTTCATCATAATTATACATCTTCCACGAATTTTTACCTGAACTTCATCTACCAGGGCCTCAGTTCCAGTGTAAATGAAATTTGCCGGTGAAATTACATTAGAATACGCAGAATTCAGGTCAGTGAAAGGCGCCAGTCAATGTTATACGTCAAGGAAAGGTTATTTGAAAGAAGTATCTTTATTGATCGTTTGTCCTATGGGAAAACAAATCTGAATTGTTCGCTATACTATATCCGTATATGTATTTGATTGAGCAGGCTGTGGATTAAAACTTGCCCGACCTACCCAGGTTTTTTTTCCCCTACTGAATTGTAATCAACTTTTGGTATTTTATTCATCAAATTCCCAGATGCAGTTTGCTAGAAAGTCCTCATGAATTCCAACATGTTTTGCATTCGTTTCCTATAGATGCATTACTGTGTTAGTTGTCTCAACAATGGGTGGCATGCATCTCATGGAAAGTGATTATATACAGTCATTCCATGTTGAATTTCAATCAGAAATCTTCCAGATTTTCCTATCGTATTATCTGCCTCATCAGCAATATCTCAGTCAAGCTACTGGGAGTATATATGAGTAGTATGTTTACTGATAATGATTGGTCTCCTGATGATGACTAGAACAGACTTGTTGAAACGTTGAGACCTTACGAGAAGTGCGATCGAAACAGAAGTGCGAAAGTACGAACGATTCTTACACGGTGTTTCCGCAAACCGATCCACATACCAATTGTCACCATGCAAAGCCTCAAAGCTTTCTTGGATATAATGATTTATAATTGGTACCTTAGGGAGACATTCCCATAGGGTCGTGCACAAACTTTACCTTTGACCTTTTTCTAAACGTCATCCAAACCAATGAACTTGAAATTGACAAACGTTCACGTTGAGAGTATTCTATTATATATTTTATGTTTATTATCCATTGAGAAAGATCCTGCTAGGATCGAAAGGCGTCAGGCCCTCCTAACTCCAAGCATTATGTTAATTATATTAATTCATTAAGTAAGTACCAAAATATATCTTTGAAAGGTAGCTGATATCTTAGGAAATCTCATCGGAATGTTTCCTAATTCCCGATGTCTCCAAAAATGTTGACTTTCACACTCTAAGTTGTCTCCCTGATACCAACATTGCAACCAACAATTTCATAAAACTGTTAAGCACAAAAATGTCTCGCCCAATAAAACAAACCACCATTGAAAATTCCATTTGATATTCATGGTCAATGAACAACAGCCAAAGAACAATCACAAGTGATACACAACATGTAGAAATTTGGTTGTTAACCCTGTTTTTATTAAGACAGAAATGTCATGCTTAGCAAATTTTCGTGCTAAGCAGCTCTATGAAATTGGTCCCAGTTCATCAGTTGCCTGATGAAGGCTAGGCAGTTCCAGCAGCTGAAACGTCGCTACGAGCAACACAACATCGCATGACATCGACCACTCTTTTCCTTATCTGCATCTACCGCGATAGTGAATAACCCTTTCCTTTCAAATGAACCAAATTGTGGTGGCACTAATTCCTGTATTTGACGTCTAAAGTGAAGGTAATTACAATACACATGGTTTCGAAACGGCTTTTCCGAACATTTCTTTCATCTCAAAGACGGATCTCTGACAAATTTGTAGGCCTTTTGCCCTTTTGATCATACGACATGTATATCCCTTTATTATAGAAGTCGATATTTCATATCTGCAATGCAGTATTATACACAGCGTTCAGTTATAGGTCGTGTCCCAAATATCTGGCTGCGACCGTAAATAACGCACAAGTCTATATGGAAACGGCTGCAGTCACTGGCTAGCGGCCACAGCCTGAGATTTGGGACACGGCCTAAGCTGCATGCTGCCTTGCTCATATAGAGATACTTGCAACTCACGCTTGCCCGCATGGATTATATTAATATGCGAGAGGGCGAATCAAGGCGGATGGGATGGGATTTGGATTGGGGACATATTCTCCATCAAAAATAAATAAATAAACATGAGTAATCAAAGTGGTTAACAATAATGATATTCACAACAAATGAAATAACATAAAGACATCATTACAAGAAACTATCTCCGCGCCATTGACTCTGAATCTGCAATCGTATATACCGTGTGTATACCAGAAATCATGCAGTGACTGCCCTTTTTGCCTCGAGCAACAAAAACCTTTGATAAAATTCAATTTCAGGTTAGGTATATACACTTTTCAACTGTCTCTATATATGTCTATGGCTATTCGCTGTTATTAAGTTAGCATAATAAAATTGTGGAATCGTTTGCAGTTGTATACATGCTAATGGCATGTTTCACCGAGTTCGGGCCTAATGGCAATTTTGTTTTCTTTTATACAGTAACCGCGAGTGCCTGAAGTGACTCTTTAAATGAAAAATATCAAAATATCAACTATTTCAGGTTTGTGTATCGTGAAGATGCATGGACCCGAGAGCGAACTTTCCAATATGGTTTCACTCACATCAATGGAAATAGAATTAATAGAACTTAAATTAATTGAAATTGATGTAATATAATTAATTTATTTCTCTCCATACAGAATGTATTATTTGATATGTATTAAAGCGAAGTGCTATATTTACGATCGGTCGCGATTCAGAATATGACGTCAGGAAGAATTACTTGATGTAAAAGTTGTAATTTTGCAACAGACAGTTTTTACCCAAATGCCAAAGGGTGAAGGTGATGGGTATACATTACAGCAAATTTAAAATTATGAAAAAGAAGACATCTATTTTCATTTCCTTGGGGAGTGGTTAGCGGGGAAAGTGGTTATAATTATCTAGAAGGATACAGGTATGCAAGGTTTCAAGGTAGCACACAGCAAAACAAAAAATAAAGGAAAGCTGTATATACGAGAATATCTCACAGTCGTTTTGATACAATTTGCAAAATTGCAGTCCACGCTTGTATCTAGAAATAAGTTAAGGATAGAGAAAATGAAGGGACCTTGCAACTAAATTACATGCAGTCAACTTCATTTCAATCTGAGACTATATTGTGTATCAGGATATGTGGCAATGACGCATGGCCGCCCTCGTCATCAGATACGTATTACGTTTTAGATTTTCGGGTCTATAATTTGACATGTTTTTTTGCAATTCCCGCGGCCAATATATTTGGGGCGTAATGATTGGCGGTGTTTCCGTGCATGGGCTCCGACCTCCGCGCATGGGATGAATGCATCCCGAAGCGCCTAAAGTAATAACCCCGATGCTTGCAGTCAAACATCAGGCTGACTTTTTCAAAATCACTCCAGTCAGCCAAAGTGCGAAAGACGTGTATATATATAGGAAAATCCAAATGAAAAAAAGGAAAAATCAGAGCGAGTGCGCAAACACTCATTGACCAACTGTGGTATATTACATTAGGCCTATAAAAAAATTGTTGTGTTGCCCTCAAGTGGAAAAATTAAAATGTTGGGTCGGTCGGTCGATTTTTATTTTTATTATTTTTTTTTTTGGCAGACTTTCAAACAATTAAGAATAAATACAGGATGTATGGTCACCAGGGCTTATAAATCAACGGTCTTGGGTCGTTTTGAGGAGACACGTTTTTTTACTGCCAAATCTTACATTTTCTGTCAAAAATTGTGAGTTTTTATACTTAAGGACTCACAGAAAAAAGAAAGAAAAAAAATCCCGACCCAAAGTTTTGGCATTTTACGGTCGGTCGCTGAGGGCAACACAACCGGTTTTTTTTACTGAGGCCTTATGAAGCCCTGCTTCAAATTCCTATTGCGTGTACGTGTGCGGACAACACTAAGTTGAAGTGATAGTTCAGTATGTGTGCTGTGATTACAAAGGAGTGAAAGGGTATTCCATGATATTGAACCACGATACTTGAGAAGAAACCAATTTCCTTATTCCTTCGCACTGTAATGAATGTACTTATTAAAGAAAAAATCAGAGGGATTTTTTACTGTGTACCTGAAACTATATATTTAGAATGAAGAATAAAACATTTGATGTATGGTATATCAGTTACTCTGTTCTAAGCAGCATGATCTCTTTGTGATTGTATTTCTGAAAATACATCGGTGTTCCGACTTATGTCATGATGTGGAATAGTTTGATGTTAAAGGTAATATCATACTTTGGTTTTTGTCTAAGAAATACAGATTCAAGGGCACAAATATCAAGATAGATACAGTAACAGTCATCTGTGAACGTTTCAGTCCCATACGGTGCACATTTTCTGAGAAAACATTGAAAAACAGGCACAGTATTTCTGAAGTCTTTTCTCTTTCATTTTTGATCTTTTAAAAGATCAAACAGATTTTCAGTCGTTGTTTGACTAATTTCTGGATAAATACACCATTTCAGGCGAAAACATTTTAACGGTATGTTTCTACCACCATCATCTTCATACCCTGGAAGTTATACGTAAATCTGTGAACATACCACCTTAGTATACCTTAGGTATGGACACACACTTGCGCGTTAAAGCACGGAGGAATTTCATCACATGCAAGATCGCATTCCTCGCAAATGTCCGTTAATGACGTCATTTTATTGCGTTTTATATGAACCTTCTACGAGCGGGGTGTTGTTTACAATTCTTGTATTGATTATTGCTGTGAATTCCACTTTCTCCAGTAATAAATACACAATAATAGATCCAAAAACAGATCCACATGGCACTCTTTAATCGTTCATTTTCTACAAAAATGGATAAGGAAACAATACAAATAAGCAGTGGCTTCATTTTGAACGTTAATTACTCCGTAATTAAGGGGTCTATTAACTTTTAATTAGCACCTCGTGTATCAGTGTGAGTTTCGAGCTTCAAATTGGTATAAAATAGTACAAACATGCCCTCTAAAAGTAGGAGAAATCCTCAATTTAAAAAGGGTTAAACTGTAAAGTCGAATTAAACAAAAATCGACGAATTTACCGACGAAAATTTAAAATGCGTATACAAATTATGTATGGAATATAGTGTGAAATATAGATACACACAGTCTAGTATCAGAATAAATCTTTAAAACGTCAACGCCAATGACGGTGTGTATTAACTTGATCCTGAAACAATACCGCCTAAGTCACACATGTTCTAATAACCTTAAGGCTGATATGTGAATGCGTGGGAATCCGATATAACCATATACGTAAATACACCAATGTTTCTTATCAAACAAGCCAGTGTTGCAATGCAAAACCCTTGTCCATATAGTCACTGTATATATGGACACTTCAAGATACGTCTAAACACATACATCATGAACATAATCGCCTTAAAGGTAATATCATACTTTGGTTTTTGTCAGAGAAATACAGATTTATGGGCAGGAATATCAAGACGGATATAGTAACAGTCATCAGTGAAAATGTCAGTCCCATACGGTGCCCACCTTTTTTTAAAAATGTGGAAAACGGCCACAATATATTTCTTAAGCCTTTTCTCTTTTATTTTTGATCTTTTAAAGATCATAATTTTTGATCTTTTAAAGATCAAAAATAATTTTGGTCACTGGTTTTACTCTTTTTCTGGACAAATATAGCATTTCAGGCAGAAAATCACCATCTTTATACCCTGTAAAGTTATAGGTAAATCTGTGAAGATTTCTGTTTCGGTATGCTACCCAAGTATGATACGACCTTTAATATCACAATGCAGCATATTTTAACCTCTCCCGTTTAACCTTGCTAGTGCTGTACCTCCTGAATCACACCAAAAAATACAGTTATTTTATTAAAGCATCAACAAATGAAAAGAAACGACAAATTGCTCATTTTACGCGATGGCAAAATGCTCAGCTTATCAAAATGTTGGCTAAATTATACACGTCGGCCGAGAATGCCCGCCAAAGATCAATGATTGTTAATGAAATTAACAAAAACCAATTAATAAAATTGGGCCATGTTTCTAATCAGCCAATGAGGATGAAGTTCGTTTAAGAAAAGTTATAAAGTATAACGTTTCTGATAACGGAAATATTATTTTCATCTCTCTTGTATCCCAGCTTTATTATTCTTCGTCTGGATGGGCAGTATAATTATTAACCATTTACAATTTTAAAAATGCTTTTATTTGTTGACTTGCAGCTTGAAGTGGTTAAAATTAATTTACTGATTATTATTCCTTAAATCAGTTAAGGTAGATTTCGCAAAGATTTGCTATTCATCTTTTAGATGAGGTAATCCTGTTTCCTTAGTAACGGGTACTGTGACATCACACGTTGCTTAGCAATTAAGATTGATACGCATGTTACAATCTATCTGAACCTTTTCGTGAAATCGAGCCCGCAGAAAATTAATGTATATACACAAAGTTTAACAAATAGGTTGGAAATGCGCATTAGTTGATTCGGATGTTGTTTTGACTTTGTTTTTATGTAAACGATTCGTAAAAGCTGGATGTCATGACTAAATCTTTTCGCAGGTCTTACGATGGCATGGTTGGCGGACCCGCCCACCGAAGTCCGGAGTGCTGACAACTTTGTCGTGAACTTCACAATCCAAGTCGCCGATAGCTTCTTCGAATGGGCGATCAAGAACAACACGCCTTATGCCGTTGAGTACAAGCCAGTCTTCGATCCTGCTCTCAAACTCAGGTAATGGAGATTAGTGCTAGGATTTTTATTCGGTTAAAGGTTACCCGACACGGATTTGGTTATCCGGTTATAAATAACACTAACCGTTAAACGAAACTGAAAGGGAAAAAGGAATGAACCTTTGGCTCATGCCAACCCCAAAACTGTCTCAACTGTAGAATTTCAGTCAGTTATTTTGTCCATTTTGCCAAGTAGAAACGCGCTTCCAACAAGTACTGGTGTGTACTTGGTCTAAATGCTTGATCTAAAGAGTAATATCATAAAAAGCATTCTGAATGCAACGATCACATTGAAGAATATACAATAAATCGCACACGTTGCACGCGATTACATACGTTAACCGAAATTTTAACCGGTAACCGAATTCGAAATTGCCCGGTTTTGCCCAGCACTATAATATTGGAGATAAATAATAACTCAGTTGATTTCATCTGAACGCTTGTGGTTTTTTGCTCCTGATATAACGTTAATACGTGATTTTATGACCTTCGCATCTGAGGTGATGGCTGTCATTCATTTTCATTATACTCTTTGCTCCGTATGATTCAAAGACTGTGTCTTCCTTGGTGACATGTCTGTCATTGGAATATCACTAAAAAACCTGACACAACTGCAAACGGATGCCTTTGTAATCTTCCTGTTAGAAGAAATCAATTGTACTTCTTGCCTTTTATTGATTTTTTGCCCAACGCGCGATTTCAAGGACAACGTTTTATTTCAAACATCAAATCAATTTTTTTTTCAAATTTCAGTTCGGACACAACGCAAAATTATGAATGAAAAATTGTTTGAAATTATGAACGATTTTCATATTAATTTTCCCGCTCAGTGGCTGATACAGAAACGTGCGTTTCTTGCATGGATTACCATTGATAACATTATTGGTAACGAACAATGCCCGTATGGCCATGCTATATTATTCACTATGAACATCAGTCAAAGTTATTTCTCCACAGTATCATTTGTAGGGTATAAAGATGGTGATGGTAGAAACATACAGTTAACATGTTTCGTCCTGAAATGCTGTATTTATCCAGAAAACAGTAAAACTAATGACCAAAATTATTGGGCGATTTTCTTTAAGACCGTTTTTGTGTACATCTGGAAATCTTTAGGCCTTAGGAAAACAAATCAACAAAAATAGATTTTATTTCGATTTGATAATTGGTGATAAAAGGTGCTATTTCTGAGATACCATACTCTGTCTGTTTTTGTGATACATTGCATGTTTATACCCTTGATGCCAATACTTAAGCGTAATATCATACCTTGGATTTTTGTCAAAGAAATGCAGATTCATGGCAAAAAATATCAAGAAAGAAACAGTGAAAGTCATCTGTGAAATTCCAAGTCCCATACGGTGCCCACTTTATGAGAAAACAGCGCACCCGGGAATCTCATTGTACCGGGAAATGGACCGAGGAAATTCCTTCATATTGAGAAGGAATACGGTATAGGACCGGGGATCATCCTTTGTGGATCTCCTGCACCGACCATCACGGCCTATTTAATGGTGTCATAAAAATTATGTACACACAGTTAGTCGGGCTCTGAAACATAGCTTGCTGGATTCGAACGGTTCGTTTCGGAAAGTCTCATCCAGTGAATAGTTTACCAGTCATAGTCAGCAAGAATGTAAGGGACCGTCCATAATGTACGAACGCACGAAATGCCGACTTTGTAGGTCCCCTTCTCCCCCCCCCCCCCCCCCCCCCCTATACGCAGTGGTTCCAACCCCCTCCCCCTGTACGCATACGCATTCCGCATGATGTTTCTCACTTCTCATGGTACCTTGCTTTAGCATCATTAAAATTCGCGGGGCCGGTGCCGTTATTGGGATGTCGCTTCTAAATTCTGAAATAAATGACCGAAGTGATAACAAGTTTTTTTGTATACAGGTACATCAGTGAATTTTAAAAAACTGTTAAAAAATTAATAAAACAATCCTGGCGCTTTTTTCTCTCTTTTGTTTTTGCTCGATACCATTTCGTTTGCGTACTTTGGCCAGTTCCTGTGTGCAGCAGATTTGGGCATGTTGTAAAACGGAGATGAGCAGCTCTCTAATTGAAGATTAATTATCATCCTCGTCAGAATAGTAATTGGAATTTTATTGCACAAGGACAACTGGAAGCCCAAGTACTCTTAACATTGCCATCAAATGGATAAAACAATCATAGTGCGAAATGGGCAAAACTTTAAATTGGATCTTGTCAAAGTGGCAATTGGCACTGATGGTGCAGAACAAGGACCATAGCATTCATTGCATTATTTGGTATGTTGACGATGGCCATGCATATCTGTGACACTTGATCTTTAATTATTGTTCGCAACGGTTTAGTTAATTCCAAAATGCCCCAATCACACTTCAACTGCTCGCTAATAATTGCTCGACATGGCTGGAACCTTTTTGTTTTGTCTGTCAACGTCTGACATTGCCCTTGGTTATGTATGTGTGTATGTCTGTCTGGTTTGTGCATGTGCGTGACTTTTCAGCATTGTCGGTCTTTATATTACCTCGGGCAGAAGCTGACGCCCTAATGCCCACGTAATCCGGAGCGCGGCAACATGGATAAAAGACGTCCCATATTCTCTGACTTCTAAGAGTTTTTTTCTCTCCTCTTTTTTTTTTTTTTTTTTTTTTACAACATATACACGAGGAAAGTGGATTTATTTCTCAATCAGTTTTACAACTCCCACGGGGCTGAATCATTGGCCCGTTCTAGCTATTCGTTTGCCGAGTTGAAGAAGGAACTTAACGGATATGTCTCTTTACGGCGTCAGATTCGCACGCCAAACCACCATAGAGCTGCTGCTGCAATATATTATAGGACATGGCTCGCCTAGCCAGCAAGAGGAATATTTCACTCTAATAATGTCTGTTTTGGGTATGGTCGTCTAGATGATCAAATCAATATACCACAGGTGTTCCTGTTTTTATGAGCATGTCACAACATATTCCACCCTTGCATATATCAATAACTCTAATATATATGCATTATGATAGGATGAATTTAAAGGTAGTATCATACTTTGGTAAGAAACCAAAACAGAAATGTTCACAGATTAACGTATAACTTACAGGGTATGGAAATGGTGGTAGAAACATACCGTTAAAATTTTTCCGCCTGAAATGGTGTATTAATCCACTAATTAGTCAAACAACGACCGAAAATCTGTTTGATCTTTTAAAAGAGCAAAAATAAAAGAGAAAAGATTTAAGAAATACTGTGGCTGTTTTTCACTGTTTTCTCAAAAAGTGGGCAATGTATGGGACTGAAATTTTCACAGGTGACTGTTACTGTATCTGTCTTGATATTTCTGCCCATGAATCTGTATTTCTTTGATAAAAAAAGGTATGATATTACCTTTAACGTTATGCATAAAGATAATGTCAAGCTATCACCAACAAAATCTCATAACGAACCATACAATTTCTGGCGCGCTATAATCTCCTGTGTGTAGGAATACATTGTACGATACCAATTGATGACAAAAGAAGGTTGTCTTTCCAGGTTTCTCTGGAATATTTTGATTTTCTAAGTTGCAGCCTTTGGTTGGTTCAGACAATGCTCAGAAACAGGCGTTTAATGAATGATGAATAGAGAGAGTTAGTTTAATTATATAATACTAATATACGTATAAGTCTATTATTATATAACTAAACTAACTGTTTGTATTCATCATTCATTAAACGCCTGTTTATGAGCATTGTCTGAACCAACCAAATGCATAATAAATAAATACAGTGATATACATGTATAAGTATACTAGACAATTAGGCCTACGTCTAATTAATGTTCTACTTCATAGGAACACGTGTCAACTAACTTCCCCAGCAATCGTGTCGCCAAGTGTTAAGGGCGTTTACGAAACGGAGGCTCCGTCTCAGGCACCGGCTCCATTTCGTGAATCCATTCTAAAATAACGGGTATCAAAATAGAGGCTTTTGACTACGGTTCTGAAGTAGATTTTCTGGTTTGAAAAGGAAAACAGAGCTTCAGCTTCAATGAAAAACCACAATCTATATTTTCAGCATATGGATGTCAGAGCTGGAACCCGAGCCTGGAGCCAAGCCTCCGTTTCGTAAATGCCCTAAGTTCATATTCATATGTATCGATATTTTCCTTAATTACACACGCACTGGCAGGAAAGGTCGTTGTACGCAATCGCAATGCATATTATTGATTCTAAAGTATGACGTCATTATTATTACCAAACAAAGAGATATTTAGACTGGCCGATTGTGAACACATTGTCTTTGATCTCTGATGCTGCTTTGTATCTGATAATTGAAGATTTGGGAAAATACAAAGGCTATCTTCCACTCGTTTGTTACAATTGGACAAATAATATCCATGCCTAGCGGTTATGAGACTGTTACACAATGTCCTCATCCGCACCCTCGAGCTAATTCCCAAACAAAATGGCATCCAGTGAAATGCTACACTCCATACCTTTGTTCGTTCTTATTACTACATCTCGGCATACAATGGACCAAATGATTATGACAAGACAGGTATTCGTTTCACATTTTGAAAGAGATGCTGGAAATATATCAATTTAGGAAGGAATCGCTGTTTGATTGAGATCTTTCATGTATAACAAAAAGAGATGATTTCTATTCCTCAACTCATTTCCCGTGGCCTTGGGTGACATTTTTGATTGAAGTTCCTCACTTTACGAAGCAAGAGAAGGATATGAATTCCTTTCCTGAGTGATTTCAGTTCTTGACTGCTGTTTTGAGCTTGCGGATCAGAATAAAACGTCCCTCATAAAATTGGAAATTCAGTCAAGTTTGAAACGATGAATACTTTTTTTGGTTATCGCACATCCATGTTTTAGAAGACATTATCAGCCTTTAAGGTATACTTTCATACTTTGGTATAGCATACCGAAACAGAAATCTTCACAGATTTACAAATACCAAAACCTATAGGGTATAAAGATGGTGCTGGTAGAAACATATCGTTAAAATCGTTCTGTCTGAAATGCTGTATTTACTGAAAAGAGTAAAACCAATTGACCAAAAAAATCCCCACACAATTCTGATCTTCGGAAGAAGAAAAATACTGTCAAAAGATTTAACAAATACCGTTGGCTTTTTCACTCAAAAAATGGGCACCGTATGGGACTTGGAATTTCAAAGTTGACTAGCGTTACTGTATCTTTTTGTTTATGTTTCTGACCATGAATCTGCATTTCTGCATAATGCATAATATGAAATGACCTTTAAGGAGACATTTGTTTTGTAAGCGTTTTGTAATTATGACAAATTTAATATACCCCAAATCCGCATTTTTGTTTTTCTTTTCTGATTGTCTATCAGAGCAATTAAGGGCTATGATTTTTGCCAATGACCCCGCCCCCGGCCCCGCCCCTCTCTCCAATCCTCTCATTAATTGACCGGTGTTGTTTGATTTTGTTGACTAGGAATGCCGCTGAAGCTAAACGTTGGTGTCGTCACACAACATGTCCTTCCCGTAAGTCAGATGCCAGCCAGTACAACTGCTGTTTCCATCACGTCAATGTTCACTCATGTCCAATTGATAAGGTAAGTCTGGATTTTTTTTGTCTTATTCCAAAAATCAATTTGTTTGTTACGTTATCATTTTGGAGCATTTTTTGTGTATTTCTATCTATACTGTCATTGTTCTGTATTTTGATTTCTACATTCCAACATTGGGCCTGATGGGTATGGTGTTCTGGTGGTCGCAGGTTCGAATCTTCCTCCAATCTGTTTATCTTTCCACATCTAAATGACTTGATTTAAAGGTATAATAAGTACATGATTGGTAAAGGTCATAGAACAGCACTCACACTTTGTCTGATCCAATATGTCCGTGGAATAATACGCCTGTGAAAATTTGAGCTCAATCAGACATATGAGTCATGAGAAAATAGCGAAGGATTTTTTATCTTGCCAAGATCTAAAATTTGTTTTGGTGTTTGATTAATTTCTGGATAAATACATCATTTCAGGCGGAAATGTTTTAACGATATGTTTCTACCAGCACCGTCTTCATATCCTGAAAGTTATACGTATAAATCTGAGAACATTTCTGGCGTATGTTACCAATCCTGTACTGTGTACCTATAAGCAATTTGGTTTTCTTGTTGCTTATACGTGTATATGTAAAAACAATTGTGATTTTTTTTTTCGAGTCTACAACTTAATCCATTTTTGGCTATTTTGTGCGTGTACAGCACAATTTGTTTCATTACCAAATTGTCGTTAGAACACTATCTTAGACCTATACGTGTATATACCATCATTGAGATATTTCGATTACAGGTGTGTTTTGTTATTATAAGAATTCACCAGCTTGCCTACTACTGTCACATATCTCTCATTATTGAGCTCATTTTTTCCAATGATCATTATGTTTGCTCATCATTTCGTGCAAGATATACGGCCTTGAATGAATTTCAGCAATGATGCTATAGGACGCGCTATGGAGAATATTAAACCACCGCGCGGGAAAAGGGTTTACTTTATTTACCTCGGCATATATTCCTTTGGAATTCTCCTTACTTGAAAAAAGAAATGCTCACGCCGTAACCGTCAGATAAATTACCGCCTTTTGAGTGTCTTCAATTTGAGCGTGAAAATGTTAGGAATTTCTTCTATGTGCAAAAGCTTGGTACGCCGTGCTAATTACTGGTCCCTAAGTCATAATGGGCAATGAAAATAACCGAGAAAAGAAAACCCATGGTGGGCCTGGTGTAACGGTGTAACGTCTTTCAGGATATAACCAACCAGCACGGGGTTTTTTTCGTGCTTGGTACACAATTACTAGAGAAATATTCCGCAGCAATTGTGAATTGACTTTTGTTACGAAACATTACGTGTGCATCATTGTATAGCTCGGTTTCTATACCACCATGTGTAAACAGAGGTACGTATTGCAATTTGTAACTTAAGTAAATATATCGTATGCAGGCCTATAGTGATGACCATTTAATACAAATAGGCCCTAACATAAAATGACTCCTCGTTCAAATTGCGTTTTATAGGGAAAACATTTCGAAGGAATTAAATTTTGGCTCGTTTGCTCAGATGATTGCATTTTCTTTATTTTGTCTGAAAATATATTCGAAATTAAGACTTATTGAAGTCTCTGGGAAACGCACTGCTTTGATTGTGATGCGACTTATGGTGTGTTCATTATACGGATTTGAATGTGTGTTTTCTTAAGCAGAAGAGATTGGTGCATATTATTGTAGTGTATATTGCATGGAGTGATGAATTTTGGTTATATAGCCCAAGTCGAATGCTTACAAACTAGCAGCGTTGATTATATTCCTCGGTGCTTGGTAGTGAACTAATTATGGGAAGAAATCAACTATAATTCATGGTGTTTTTTTTCTACATCTTACTCGACTTGTATCCTCTTCCATGTGGAGATACTCAAATCATTTCGTCTGGACATGTTCTAAAAGTAGGAGTGAACCATGCATGCATGCATTGACGTTCCACCGGGGGGAGCATTTAAGCACATGTCCCGGTCTGTTTCGCAGGGCTTCGGCTCCGTGAATGATCCGTTTAATCCTAATCAGGCCTCTCAATTGGTCAATTTGCAATGCAAATGGCGTTTGGATGGAATTTGCGACATATTTCGTTTGCCCGATTGCCCACCATTGTGCGTTTGGAGTCTCAAATTGCCCAGTAATGAAAGCATGACATATGGTTTTGTGCTGATATTGCGAGTGTGGTATAGTAGGGCCCTATTGAGCCATTTGGACTGGTGGAAAATACCGCTTCAGGCTCTTCCCCCTTCATGAACATTTTCCGTTGTATTCAAATTTCTTGAAGTGATCGTTATATTCACATGGAGAAAGACATTGCTTCCATGTACATTATAAGTATAGACCCATGGGAGTTACACTAATGTATAAGTACCAAGGATTATTGAACAATCTGATTGGTCAATGGGTGACCACGTGCATGGGCATGTACACAATATTTAGATTTAATGCACCTATATAGTCTGGTTCCCAGACCAAGAATCTCCGACTATATTCTCTGTCAATTCTGTGTAATATGTTTTTATCAAGAGTCGTCAGGGATTCTTTGGGCAAGGAACCAGACTATAGTGTGCCTAATGCATGCGTTGAAGTGTTTCCACTACTACATTACCCGTGCCCATCATGCGATGTATGTTTTAAAGATCCTGAAACCTTTATTTCCAAACGGTTCTATCCTTTCAAAATCGGACTGTTTGAGTGTAACATACCTTAATTGATCAATTCAATTCATCTACAAATTATATATTTAATACAAGTAATAAACTGCTGCAAACTGCTCATCAGCCAAAATGACCTGAAATATATCAAATGCTTAATTGGAGTTAGGCGGGCCTGACGCGTTTCGATCCTAGCAGGATCTTTCTCAGGCTAATGAAATGGTTTAACTTTGCATAACAGTCGTCTATTCTGTTTTTTTGTAATGGAAGTCTATGTAATGGCTTAACTGCACGTCTATTTTTGGAAAGACTTTACCGAAGAAAAGTGGACAAGTATTGGTACAAAACTTCAACATGAACATCAAAAAAGTTGCATTGGATGACGTGGATGATGACGTAAAAAAAATAACGATTGGGCAAATCATGATCTGTCAACAAGTGTCTGTTTTCTGTACATTAACCTGTCACCAAAAAGCATGCGACAAAAGATACAAAACAAACGTTGCATTCCCTGGGAATTGTGAATCACTCACAATATTTATTGCACTACGTCAGGGGAAACATTTCCTTGCAAATAAACGAATTGTTTACGGAGAATCACTCGGCTAAGATTCTAAATTGAAATTTTTGCCACATAGTTTCCATCGATTAACACATTGCTTGTTTTTGTGCGTAAAATGTCCGGACGCATTTTGATACGACTCATGTTGTGCCGCTCAGAGTGTGGTATTTATTTACTGGTTTCTTTCCACCGAAAATCCAAATTAATGAGTGTTATTGGTGATGGGTGTAAATTTGGAAATTTCAACAATTAAAGGGAGCATATAGGATTTGCAAAGATGTGCGTTTTAGCTGAATATGGTACTTAAACAGAAGTGAAGGTCTTAAACTTCCTTACAGACGTTGTTTCAAGTACCCTTTTTATACGCTTTGTTCATCTGGATAGAAATACGGCCGAAATAATCTTGCCCCCCTCCGAATCCTTTACGGTTACACCACGCTTTCGAAATGCTACCAAATCGTTCGGACGAACGACCTTTTTAAAAGACACTAAATCTTGATTTCCTTGAAAAAACCCAGCATCTGATGAACCAAGATTTCCCATGGTGACTGTTTGCACTGTTTACGAACAGTTGAGTCCATTTTCTGTCTCAAAACTATTTTTTAATTTTTTTTTTTGGGGGGGGGGGGTGCCTTGCAAATCATGTACGCTGCATTTAAAACAATTTGAAATAGTATATTTATAAATTCAAGATTGTATCTGTCGAACTTGATGATGCCAAACATTTTTCAGTCGCTAACTAACACCGAAGATAAGCATGGGACACCGCCAGTAGAATTCATAACCGAATAATGATCTGGAAATAATAGGCCTGGGCCTTGCTCAATTTGAGAGAGTCATGATATTTTTGCCGCTGACGAACCAAGGTCTGGGGTCAATTTCATAGAGCTGCTTAAGCACCAAAAACCTTGGTCAATAAAATCAGTATGCCAGCCCAAACTCCTAGTGAATGTTATGCTCAGCAAACAATGGCTGAATACAGGTCAAAAGCAGTAAAACATCACATGAAAATTTGGTTGGTAATCCTGTGTTTGATCAAGGAAGATTTTCATGCTTAAGCAAATTTCGTGCTTAAAGCGCGCAGCTCTATATGAAATTGGCCCCTGATCTAAATGACCAATGTGTGTAATACAGCCGATAGGGTGTAGATTGACCGTACTGATATGTGATGTGCGTGATACGTTATCAAGATCTACCTTAGGCATTAAAGGATATATGAGTGCTTCTCACTGCATTGTACAGTTGATTATTCATTTATGACAGTTATGATCAAGGAGATAGCTATTTACCAGGATATGATAGTGCCGTGATGATGGCCTGACAGCGTCAGTCTTCCCCACTACTCACGGTCAGGTAGTTGGTGATAACCAATAATCTGCCGTACGTCATTCAGAAATTACCCAATTTTGTCCCAAGGGAGAAGAGGTGAGCTAATCTTGCCTTTCCGCGACTTTTTATTTGCCCGTCCAATCGCCAATATTGAGCAGCATCCTCCAACTTTCTTCAAAAAAGAAAGGAGACCGATAAAATCCCCCGCCACTCTTTTCTGTTCTACCTTTGATGGTTGATACGAATGACTCTTTAGGGAGCTGACGATTGACTGTATGGATTGGCAATGAACCCTGTTTCTTTATACTTGTTGATAAGTCGGAACCGCGCAATCCAGAGTGAGACGGATCAATATCAAACCGTCTGCTAATTGAGTTGGCCTAGTTTTGGAATCCAATCGAGCACATGATAAGTCGTCTAAGTCTGCTTTGTCAATTGCGCTGCCGACAAAACGTTCAAAGGCTAATTTTCATTTAACTCAGTTTGTTCTAAAGATGGCGCTCTAATTGGTTCTTGTCGGCGTTTGATTCGCACAATAATCTGCATAGTTTATTTTTGTGCGCCAAAGTTTGCATCTCAAACAACGCGCTCCTGAATGGGAACTTGTTGGCCTAGCTACGCTTTGTTTTGCTTGAAATAACGAACGCGGGCCTCAAAACTACAAATGCATTTTCTCAGTTTTCCATGAGGGATGTTATTAGCGGTGTATAGAGATTTTTTTATGTAGACAGTGCATATAAACTAGATCAAGTCTTGGGGTCGATTTCACGAAGCCTACGATCGATCATAACTCGAGTTACGAAGGATGAACCCATCGTATCATACGTAGGACTGCAATGCATCATAAGTCCTACGATGGAGTAAGTTACGATGAGTTTGGTGAAATCGACCCCTGGGGTCGATTTCACTAACGCTTTGCGATCATCGTAAAGCTCAAATCCATCGCTAAACGGAAAATTGCTACGCAAAGTAGCGATCGATTTTCTGTTTAGCGATGGATTTGGGCTTTAGCGATGATCTCAAACGTTAGTGAAATCGGCCCCTGGTCCCCAGCAAAGTTTCGTCGTAAAGGTAGTACCATTGGTAGCAAACCGAAGCAGAAATCTTCACAGATTTACCTATAACTTACAGGGTATAAAGATGACGACGGTAAAAACATACCAATAATAAATTTCTGCCTGAAATGCTATATTTATTCAGAAAGGAATAAAACCAAACAATTTTGATCTGCGGACCTGTGAAAAGATTTAAAACTACCGCGGGCGTTTTTCACTGATATTTCAGTCCCAAAAGGTAAGCTCCTTTTGGGACTGGAAATGTCACAGATGACTGTCACTGTATCTTTTTTTGATATTTTTGACCATGAATCTGAATTTCTTTGACAAATACCAAAGTATGATATTTCCAGTTAAATGACTCTCAAGTTGAGATTTTGAATTTCACTATTCGAAAATGGCGCAGGAAATGGAATAGGATTGGTCATTCTGCTTTTGGAGGGCAATACTTTTATCGTATAACTTTCTAAATACATCAGTCTTTTTGCAAGTCCAACAAGTCAAAGCTGGTATTTCCAAGTCAAGTCACAAGTCACAAAAATAGTGACTCCAGTCCGACCCGAGTCTAAGTCACACGACTCGAGTCAGCAACTCTGAAATACATATGATAAAAGTATATAAAACATATATTCTAGTAATACGCGAATTTACTCAAATTGAAAATGCCTACGTTATAGCTCTTCCAATGCGTGAAACATGATCCTTGTAAAGAAGCCTATGAGTCCTGAAAACGGTTGCTGGCTTGGCAGTGGGAAATTTTACGTTTTGTTCGCGTCAGCCAGTCAGCAGTAGACGCAATGACTAGTCCCATTTACTTGACTATAAAAATCATATCAGTTGTTAAGGTTATGGAAAGCATTGACTTTCACTTCCTCTGTCTTCCGTGCTAAACATGTCAAAAAAGACATTTACTGTGATGAATGCACTTCCCTAAAGCCTATATTAAAGCATGCTCAGACAATAGTGATATCATTCGCAGCTGTATGCACTTGTCGCAGATTCATTATGATCCCCCTGCGATCTCTTCTAAAATGCAATTATTGGACCTTTTTTTTATCACAATGTAAAATGTTTTTTTTTCCAAACGAGATTTGTCATTGATAGATTACATACATATACCAAGCTGATATCAAGCCAAAGTGAATGGAGTTGTAGTTAAAGGTAATATCATACTTTGGTTTTTGTCAAAGAAATACAGATTCATGTTCAAAAATATCAAGACAGATACAGGAAAAGTCATCTGTGAAAATTTCAGTCCCATACGATGCCCACTTTTTGAGAAAACAGTGAAAAACAACCACAGTATTTCTTAAGTCTTTTCTCTTTTATTTTTGATCTTTTAAAAGATCAAAAAGATTTTCGGTCGTTGTTTTACTAATTTCTGGATAAAAACACCATTTCAGGCGGAAACAATTTAACGGTAGGTTTCTACTAGCATCATCTTCATACCCTGAAAGTTATACGTAAATCTGTGAACATTTCTGTTTTGGTTTCTTACCAAAGTATAATACTACCTTTAAAGTTATGTGCAGTTATGTTTATTGGGTATAAGGTCATTTTTTATATGAGACATAACATGGCGTTGGTGCATTTTCATGATGATAAGAGGTGTGCGTTTTGAGCGCCAAGAAATCCAAACTGCGACGTGACTGTATTGAAGTATTGGAGATAACAACCAGCCGAAACCACTGTGTGCATATAAGGATTGACATTGTTGTCTAGCCTTGCTTGGAGGGTCTTTTCAAGATGCAGCTTGCGAGAGAGGAAAAAAAAATCACTCAGCAATTGAATATCGCACTGTTTAACCCCAGCATAGCTAAATGGACTGTATACTCACTCAAAAAAGCATTTTATAGATGTGGCCATAGCCATTATTGCCAACCTTTTAATGGACGGCCGATTGTAAACGGCCAAAGTAAATCCACAAAAACCCGTAATGGAAATTATACGACCCGAATTTCAACAGAACCTTTTTTTTCACGTGTGAGTGGGAAAGGATCTTTGCACTTTGGTATTCTTTCCTTTTATTTTTAATTTCCTTTTTTTGTGTGGTCCTTTTCTTTTTCTTTTCCAGTTGGATTTGCCCTCAGCATTTTATATTGTCAGTCATTACGTGGTTCGTGCATGGGCAGAACCGTGACTAATTCCCAATGGAATTTGGTACATTATAAAAGCCATATACATGGATATGTTCGCTGGTTGACAGTGCATGACTGAGCATTACACCTACTATATCCCATCAGTGACGGATACCAGTGATGGGTTTTGTCTTATATAAGTAGACCGCACATCCGCACTCATATCACATTGGAACACAACCTAATACTTCAAAACGCAAAACCTAATACCAACTCGTGTTAGGATCCTTCATATCAAGTTAAGACGAAATTCTATGTTCATTAAATGGCACATTTTTTGGAAAGCAGCACATTTTAATGCCTTTGGGTATATTTCAGGGAGTGCACCGTACTTTTCATAATAACATGAATCCTTATGATATATCAATCCTGGCAAAACTTATACACGATCTCTGTTTTATCTTCAAACTGGTCACGAAGATATCCAGAATAAAAAAAAGTACATCGAACTATTTTTAGGGCAGGTAGCTTATTTAAAACAAATCTTTCATGGTATTATGTTGATATACATGTAGGCATACTTATAGGCCTAATTGTTCGCGATTTTTCAGTCCATGCATATAATAGTACAGATTCATTGAGGAAGAATTCCAACAGCAAAATTAAAAGGAAAACAGCCACAAGGGGGTTTACAAAACGGAGGCTCAGGCTCAGGCTCTGTCATCCATATGCTGAAAATATAGGTTGTGTTTTTTTCATTGAAGCTGAAGCTCTGTTTTCCTTTTCAAACCAGATAATCTACTTCTAAACATCATTCAAAAGCCTCTATTTGATACCCGTTATTTAGTTATTTTTTAAAATGGATTCAAGAAATGGAGCCGGAGCCTGAGACGGAGCCTGAGCCTCCGTTTCGCCACGCCTTTAGTTGTGATATTTCCCGCTGTGAATGTGCACATTGTCATGCATGTTCGATCAATTCGGGCAGGTGTACAGCATTTCCTTCCCACCTTCCCTCACCTTTCTCTCTGGTAAAGTTGCTATATTGGACGTCTGAACAATTATCGGTGTGAAAATGCTGGGCATTTTATATGAAACACCTCTGTATATAACACGGACGTGTAATATTGTCCGCAGACTGGAGGTGATGTTTTCCTCTTATTAACGGGTTATTGTCGGATGATCATCAGTGGTTTCATTCGGCTTTCCAATGGTGTATACACTCAACAAGTTAGGGTACCAGACGTGATAGTGCCACTTCCCTGGATGTTGTCAGTGGCCTTTTTTCAAACCTCGGCTGTGGCTCCGGCTCAGGCTCCGGCTTCGTCTCTCTCATCCATAATATGCTGAAGATAATAAGCTCAATACAAGTAATAAACTGCTCACAAGCCAAAATGACCTGAAATATATCAAATGCTTAGAGCTAGGAGGGCCTGACGCGTAGGATCTTTCTCAAAGACTAAAATGACAGAAAATATAAGCTGTGTTTTTTTTTTGTCGAAGCTGAAGCTCTGCTTCAAACCAGAGAATCTACTTCCGAACCGTCCGTATATAGCCAACATCCTCGATGTTGATACCCGTTATTCTAGAAAATGAATGGATTCACCAAATGGAGCCTGAGATTTAGACTGAGACTGAGCTGGAGCCGATGTTTGAAAAGCCCCAAGCCCAGGCACCGGTATTTTTTTCTGTTGAATTAAATACGTGTTATTGATGTGTATTGTTCTCCAGTATTGTTTTCTCACCTTCGAAAATCATTTTATAGACGTTTCTTTTGCAACGTCACAGCCCGAGTTTTTGCTAACCAAGATGACGGAAACTATGGAGAGCCACCAAAGCCGGGCATAAAAAATAGCCAATTTGTAGCAACATTTGTACACAATGATTCATAAACACTGAAAGATATTAATGAATGAAATGGAAACAATACAAGCAATAATGGTACGTATTTTGTACAGCTACGGAAAGTTTGTACAAATGTTGAATTTGGTCACGCCGTCTTTCGAAAAGACGAAATAATTTGCAACATTTTGCCGCCCATGCAAACCACAAGCCAATGTTTGTAAAATAAAAGAATGGTCTATAGGCCTATACGTCTTGGCCTTTTGAGGTGCAAATTTTTGGAAAACGCAATTTTTTCACTGGTCTTACTGCATAATCTCATTGGCAGTAACGTACGTTTCCAAACGAAACCTTCCTGAATGAAATAGTCTCCACTCGCATTGCACCACAGTGACTGCCAGAGCACTGTGTGTAGGTGACGTCATTTCTCGTTCTCTCATAAAAGAACGCACCTGGTAGGGTATATATAGTTTGTTGTTACATGTATTTTATTTTTAAAAGCAACTCATTGCATAAGTGATTGGATGTGTTTTATGACTGCTGTTAAACCACAAACAAAATACTCATCACGTCTATATAGGCTATTTCTTGAACAATGGATGACTTCACTGCCTTCTGGAAGCCTTGGTGATTCAGCATGACGGGTATTGTAACCTTTGTCTAAAGCGACAATCAAACGTTATGAACTTCCATCTTATTGAATTTACAAAATGAAGCCAAAGTTCAATCTTAGGTTTCAAAAGGCACCGAGATAGGATAGTCTGTACCAAAAAGGCACAATGGTAAGTTTAAATAGGTCATGCACCACCTATAGAGGGTGAAACACACTCTATGATTGCCTGAACTTCGGACACCTAGCCGCTTCGATAAAAGTGTAAATGTAGGGGCCTATACATGCACTTTATTAAGCCAACAAATCAGTTTAAACTATCACTAGTGTGTACTCAATGTGAAGTTGATAAGCGAACTGTAGTCTTTGCTCAACATACTTACCGAGAACATAATTTACTTAGCTAGATGCCAATTTTCCTCAAAGATCTGTTTAAATATACTCCCAATGCAGAACATTCCATTATGTACGTCGTATTTCTGACTATATCGGGCTATCAGCTTACCTGAAATTCCTATTTTCAGTTTCACTATACTTCATGGAGTGTAAATTTGCTCGGTATAGCCGCATGTTGTCTAAATGCACCTAATTCGTGTCTGATTTTGTTTTCTTAGCAGTGTAATAACGCCAGGCTTCACTTAGCCCATCACTTCGTGTTGTCACAGCTCTCACTATATCGTGTACATTGTGTTTGAACAGATGTTGATGAACGTTTACTGACCAGATCCAAGTTCCATATACCGTGAAGGGATTCGCTTGTTCTGTGGAAGTGTTCCTCCTCTATATTTGATCCAAGAGCTTCGACAGGGAAAAATATCTAAAAGGTCACCGAAATATTAAGGATTTAGCGGAGTGGGTTTGCGTTTATATAGGTCTATGCAGTTGTAAACATTTTGAATTTCAATTGGGAGCATATTGCATCCCAAGTTTAAGACCTTTTCCCTAGCCGTATATATAAAATGGTCTCGTTCGCGTGATGTTTAAAGGGGGAAAAAAAATCCCAAATTTCATTAGAAAGGAAGTGAAAACAGGTGAAGCAAACTAAATAACATGGTGGTTTTATTAAGTCATGTGGGTTAAAGGACTTTCCAAGTTGATTATGTACCCAATTTATCCGGGCTGACATCAGTGTCTGGGAGTAGTCGTTCGATAGACGACGGTGCCAGAGCTTGGAGGAGAGAGATAGCTCCACAGCCACTTTATGGACACTTTCAATCAGAAGATGGAAGCATCTCTCGCCCATATACTGCATGCCTACTAGATACTACACCCACAGATTACAATGTGCATGTTGGTGTACACGGTGCCATTTCGCTTGACTGCATGCCGTATGACAGTCATTATTAATGATAATCAACTTGCTTTTAGAAACGTGAAACCAGTGTTGCATTTTATGGCAGACCATCGTTCAGATTGATCTTATAGCCCCGTGCGACGCCCCCTACCCCACGTTTTTAAAGCGATGTCAAACTCGGTTATGCCGCCTGCGTGTAGCCTATAGACTATAAGGTGACTATATAGACGTCCCCGATTTCCGGGACAGTCCCCGATTTGACAGTGCCGTCCCCGATGAAAAATTGTCCCCGAAAATGTCCCCCGACGAAATGCCCCCGAAAATTCAAATTGTCATAAATAAAAACAAACTGAACACAAATGCTGTGCTGAAGAAGATCCATTCTTCAGAGAAGTATGCGAAGACAACCGCCTAAAACATGTATAGTATGTAACCTACTCATGTCAACTGGACAAGATGTCCATAGATGCCACCATTTTGCATGTAGGCACCATCTGGATTCAAATTTTTTTCAAAATTACACCCCTCCCCCAAGACACGGATCACTGTCCCCGGATCATCTCAACAAAATATGGTATAGACACACAGAACGGGATTTGTGAGCCTCCCTGTCATTTGTCGACGGACAATAATTACGTCTGATTAAAGTTTGGCCGCGATGTAAATTTGTGACATATTAGAGTCCCTGGCATTTGTATAGTGCTAAAAAATCATCCGCACAAAAAAATGCTGCGTATAGTTGATTGGTATTACGAGGTCGAAAATGACGTCATCGTAGGATCTGCTACCTTTTTTCTCTCTCTCTGTGCGGTGCATTTACGTCAAATTGTATCGACATTGTGCAATTCTAGACTTGGAAATAGCGTATCCTTCAGCATTCACCTAATAAGAAAGAAGCCCTGGATTTGTTGGTATGGAGGTCAGGCTTGCTGTGTACGGCACCACTCTGTATTTATACCAGTATAGGGTCTATACATTTATCATAACCTTATACCTGGGCCTACCACACTCTGTCCATTCATCGCCGTGAAACATAACCTTGACTACCAGATACTGAAAGCCCTAAACAAGAAAGGTCTGCAGTTACAACAAACTTGAAGAATTGAAAGCTCTGTATACAGAAAACGAGAAAGCGTTGTAGAAATTGAGCCTTTGTGTCAATGTATCATTTCGATTGGACAGTATTCGAGAAAAGCTCTTGGCAAATATTAACTCACTGACCTTTCTCAGGTCTCGGCTCTCCTGACTGACACCAAATACTACTGGAATGCAAAGCAAGACTCTGAATAAGACGGAACCCTCTGAGCTACCGCTAAGGCTAACGATCACGACACGAGCCCATTGCAACTAAAATCAGCTTCTCTTAAAGGTAGTATCATACTTTTGGTAAGAAACCAAAACAGAAATGTTCACAGATTTACGTATCACTTACAGGGTTTAAAGATGGTGATGGTAGAAACATACCGTTCAAATCTTTCCGCCTGAAATGGTGTATTTATCCAGAAATTAGTCAAACAACGACCGATTTTTTTTGGATCTTTTAAAAGATAAAAAAAAAGGAGAACTTGACTAAAGACATATTGTGGCTGTTTTTCACTGTTTCCTCAAAAAGTGGGCACCGTATGAGACTGAAAGTTTTCACAGATGACTGTTACTGTATCTGTCTTAATATTTTTGCCCATGAATCTGTATTTCTTTGATAAAAAACCAAAGTGTGATACTACCTTTAAAATAGCTACATGCTGTAATCCATACAACCGAGGGAGGTGCTTAATTCTTTTTAATTCATTCCAATATCATGGCAACTATTGGCCTATATATAAACAATAAATCAAGTTAACGAGAAACAAAATCCTGTCTTACAAAGGTGTTTTTTATTTAAAATTTGCTTGGCATTATTATGTCAGTATGTGAATGACAGACGTTTGTTGTTGTTGTTTGTTTTTATTTGTGTGTTTTACATGTTTCTGTCGCAGCAATAACACCTTATTGTAAATCAAGTCTTCGAGTAAGTTTTGAGTTAATTTTGCACGTACTTGATATGAGTTGAGACCAGTATGGTATTTTTATAATTCACATTTCAAAGAATTGGTTAGTTGATGCTTTTATTGCGAGAAAACACCAAAAACTCTTAAAATGTTACGAGCATTCTCTACCGCATAGCTGTTGTTTGTCGAGCCCGTATGAAAAAACTATGGCACAACTGAAATGTACATTATACAGGATTGGTAACATGGACAAACAGAAATGTTGACAGATTTACGTATAATTATCTTTCAGGGTATGAAGATGGTGCTGGTAGAAACATACTGTTAAAATATTTCCGTCTGAAATGGTGTATTTATCAAGAAATTAGACAAACAAAGACCGAAAACAGTTTTGATCTCGGGGTAAGATCAAAACCATTCTTTATGTTTTCTAGGAAAAATTGATTTGGGTTTCGGCTGTTTCCTTGTGACTCAGTTTTCCGATTGAGCTCAAATGTACACAGGTATATCATTTCATGTACATGTTGGATCAGACAAACCAATCATATGTTATACATTTAAAGTTCTTGAACAATAATGGCACACATCGACATGTTTCACATTGTCTATTGTCTATTTACTTTGACTGACGTACCCCTTTAGATCAAGGAAGAAAGCGTTCCTCTCTATTTAGGCAAAGCATATACGTTCCTACATTTCTGTGCAATTTCGTAACAAAATACCATTTTTCGAAGACAAGAATTACCTAAAGTTCTAGTCATTTTTGTTTTATTCTGAGCAATAAATGTACATATGTACTTCAAAATGTTTGAATCGTTTGCGCTGCCTTTAAAATCGGTGCAAAACGTTCTAACGAAATCAAGTCAAATGGTTATCGATCTCAGTAGTCAGCAAGTTGGAACGATCAGGTTACAGTATATGCGAAGTGGAAGTCATGGCTTAAAGTCGCCGTTGTGCTGCCATAGGGATGTACTCTGATTGTCGTGTTACCTCTCATGATATGAACAATATAATTAATGCACGTATACATGGTTAAAGGTAGTATCATACTTTGGTAAGAGACCAAAACAGACATGTTCACAGATTTACGTATAACTTACAGGGCATGAAGATGGTGGTGGTAGAAACGCACCGTTACAATTGTTCCGCCTGGAATTGTGTATTTATCCAGAAATTAGTAAAACAACGACCGACAATCTTTTTGATCTTTTAAAAGATCAAACATATAAGAGAAAAGACTTAAGACATACTGTGGCTGTTTTTCACTGTTTTCTCAAAAAGTGGGCACCGTATGGGACTGACATTTTCACAGATGACTGTGACTGTATCTTCCTTGATATTTGTGCCCATGAATCTGTATTTCTTTGACAAAAAACCGAAGTATGATACTACCTTTAAAGAGGATGTTCAACACTCAATAAACCTCGCTTTATTTGTTAGAACTATTATCCTTAAATTACTTGAAATGAGAAAATATATTTATCTCACACTGAATACAAAAAGGTCCTTTTTGATGATGTTTTCTCAGCCCGCAAGCTCCTCAAAATTCAGATTGTCTAAATTTCGTCAATGGGAGCAGCAGGCAAAATTAATTTGTGTGATTTCAGAATCTGAATTTTTAGTGGGGAGCTTGCGGGTTGAGCATGTTGAGAGAAAAATCATCCAAAAAGACTCTCTTTCTGTGTGCAGTGTGAGATGAATATTTGTTTCTCATGTCAAGTAATTTAAGGATTATAGTTCTATCAAATAAAGCAAGGTTTGTTGAGTGTTGAACATCCTCTTTAAACATTTTGTCACATATTCTGTAATACCATCCTTTTATGTCTGTGAGGTGTATTGAATACAAATATCAGCTTATAATATTAGGAAATTATTAGCACTTTTTTCACTGGGACCTTTTAATTCGTGCGTAAACGTCTGCAATTTTCGACTCAATACACCTCTCTTGTTTGGACTTATACACACTCTGTGGCAGCACCCCCATTGATTTTGTACATGTTTTCCAATCGTGGACCTTTTTTCCAATCGTAAACCCCATATTGTCCCTTTTTGTTAATAATTATAGTCAACGGTTTGAATTGCCTATTTAAACTCACACCCACACACTTCATAACAAAAGACAAATTGATTGAACGCTATTATCTGACGCGATTTAAAACGAAAGCTTTGTTAATATATAGTTGATATATAGTTCTTTTGTCATTGGTGACGCCACTTAGGGGGTTTATGAACGCCACAATGTTCTCGTGGATCACCAATCTATTCACGTTATCGTGCTTGTAATTGCCATGGTTATAGCGCAAACACAACCCCTATACCATTTGTGTCGTTGTTTAAGCTTTTAATTAAATTTTTTTTGGCCGATTTGTTTTGTAATATGTTGACAATGAGTGTAGAGGAAAGCCCATCTCGTAATAATTTAATCTCATTTAGGACCAATTTTTTTCAGTAGGCCTACTTCGAAACTTTTTTTCTAATTTGTTTTTTTCTGGTTAAACCTTTGTCCGTTTGTGCCTTTCAATGCCTAAAAGCTAATTTCCATTAAAACGTTAGGTCCATTTGCATAGTTTGATTAATTCTCTCATTGGATAGACTATAGATTCTCTCATTGGAATCGATACTGTTTGTTGATAATCGATATATCTACATATTTTAATTCCATTTCGGGCTTATAATTTCGACGCTGGCAACTCAAAAATGTTCTCCTATAAGATCTTAATTTCACACATATAGCAGTTTCTTGAGAAGCAGTGCGTTTTTAATAAGGCCGATATTTTATCACCGATTTGAAGAAAACGCTCTCGCAAATTATTGAAATTAGAATTGAAAATTAATGATTATGAAAGTGAAGAAAGTCTAGATCGTGGGGAAGTGTCGCAGATGACACGGTGCATTATGTATGAGTCATAAACGAAGGCTGTGGCATTTAAGCTGTGAGGCTATTGTGGATCACCATTAAAATCCGTAATAATGTTTACAATAGGCGTGAAGCTTTTCCCATATAAATAAGACGCTATATATGTTTTTTGGTATATACCTCCATTTCTCCCCATAGGAAGTACTGATTGTTCCGTGTATATAGTGATTGATTCTTTTTAATCTTGTGATCACACAGCTGCATGCTTAAGTTAATGAAATCATTCATCATTCCGTCCATCCCTAATAAAAACTGTGTATTTGTTTTGAAATTTGCTGTTTGCGTTGGGCGAGCAGGTGGTGTTTCAAGAACTAATGGTTCAAAGGAACTTAGAAGACGAAGATTGTTTGCCCCTTTTTTTGGTTAGGTTTTTGTGATTGGTCGTTATCAATCATTGCGCGCAGCGTGCAATTCACGGGGAAAAACAGACTACAATCCTCTTTGTCATGTTGCATCCGTGTAGCTTTAGTTTATTTGTAATCATGTTTCCATGTGCCTTATCCTGAACTTACAAGAAACATTGAAAAGGGAACTTGGTAATTGTGGTGGAGATGAACATGCCAGCGATTTCTTAAAGGTATAGTATCATACTTTGGTAAGAAACCAAAACAGAAATGTTCACAGATTCACGTATAACTTACAGGGTATGAAGATGGTGGTAGAAATATACCGTTGAAATCTATCCGCCTGAAATGGTGTATTTATCCAGAAATTGGTAAAACAACGACCGAAAATCTCTTTGATCTTTTAGTTTAGAAGATCAAAAATAAAAGATAAAAGACTTAAGAAATACTGTGGCTGTTTTTCACTGTTTTCTCAAAAAGTGGGCAGCGTATGGGACTGAAATTTTCACAGATGACTGTTACTGTATCTGTCTTGATATTGTTGCCCATGAATCTGTATTTCTTTGATAAAAACCAAAGTATGATATTACCTTTTAAGCAATCAGTTGGCATCAACTACGGTTGGAATACCGCACGCTGATATTGACTCACATGGTATAACTTGTTCAATGTTATCTTTAGAGTTAATTTGATTTACACGACTATTTTCTTTGGCAGTCGTATCAAGACATCTGTGTTCTATCTTGGTATTTCACTGCGGGACTGTTTAATTATCGGAATGTATGTCTGTGAATATTTAATTTGTCATTGATGATTCTGTATCTCAGTCTCCAAATGAGTAAATACGGGTTCTCGTCAAACAGCACGTTTGATATATAATTATTGAGAAGAAGGTCAATGGAGCCGTGCTCCCAGATGGTTCTCCGGGGCTTAGCCTAGCTAGCTCTTTTCCCATCACAAATCTCTTCCATTTGAGGCAGTCCTTTTTTGTTTTAGAAGAGATGTGAATTTAACCTAAGGTTTCTAAAGCCATATTCGTTTGAGTGATCAATGTATATGCATATTATCAGAGTTGTTTCCAATGGTTGGTGGCCCAAAGGTCTATAAAGTGTCCATTTGAGATCAAGAAGAAATAAGCCAGTGTGATTACGAGGAGGTACCGTAATTATTTCATCACTGAAAGAGGATTTGATTTTAAAAGCATGCGAACATTAGGGGATAGAGCTTTGATGCTAGGTTGTTTTTAAAATGTGTTGTGGTCACGCGTTTCTATGCTCGGCATTTATAGGAGGGCCTGACGAGGGATTTATTTCTTAAAAACCGTTTATGCTCTTGCATATACAGGGTGTCCCCCCAAAAAAAAACTCAACACTTTGTGTCGAGAACTATTATATGAAAATTAAAATTTTTATCACTTCAAGGTTCAGATATATAAAACAACCATGTTTTGGCTATCACCATGTAGAATTTGAGCAAAATTGACCACTTATTCTGGAATACTGCAAATTTGTTTTTAAAGAGTACTCTTTCAATCGCCAATTTCAGCCCGATTCAGCTTAAATTCTACATGGTGATAGCCAAGACATATGGCTGTATCATATAGCTGAATTGTGAAGCGATAAACAGCTTAATTTTAACATAATGGTTCTCGACACAGTGTTGCTTTTTTTCTGGGACACCCTGTATACTCTATTTATTGTTGGTCTTATACATCAAAACGTTGGCGTTTTCAATTGAACCGTCGAAAAGAAAAATATAATTATCCACGTCGCCCATTCTTCGTTTTGTTTAAGAAAGCAAGTTTTGACTGGAAATTATATGATATTTGCCGAAAAAAATGATGAATTTCCAAGATATTTGCCAAGATTTTTAGCCTGTATATAATTCATTGATTGGCAAAGAACTGGTGATTTCATAATTATTCACGTCGCCGATTCTTCGTTTTGTTTAAGAAAGCAAGTTTTGACTGGAAATTACATGATATTTGCCGAACAAATTATGAATTTCCAAGATTTTTTTGGCATTTCATTGCAGCCTGTATATAGTGATTTTCAAAGATCTATGGTGAGATTAAAACAACCTTCCCCTTAGTATAGCCTCAGTCGTTTAATTGAGCCATGACATTCCAAGTTACCTTGCTGCCTCGTATGCTTATACACTATAGATCGTCACATTATTGGTTATTACACGCACAACCTGTATTCACAACCTTGGTTTTGATGGTAGCTAGCTAGCTGTGGACAGGGGCGTAGATACCGGGGGGGGGGGGGGGGGGGGGGAGTTGCATCCCCCCCCAGAATTTTAGGTGGGGGGGTTGGTGTGTACAATCAACCCCCCCAGGTTTCTGTCGTGGGAAAATTAAAACTTAAGTATAATCATGCAATGTATGCCAGTTAAAAAGTATTTAATTATTGTTAAAAGCATACAACATGCGTTTGAGAGATGAAACGCAAGGATAAACTGCCAGGAACGCTGCTGGTCTTCGGTGTGTGTGCGTATGTGCACGACTCTTGATCCGTTTGGGGGGGGGGGGGGGGGCTCAAGCCACCCTAGCCCCCCCCCCCCCCTGTAGAACCGCCACTGACATTGTATACATATACACATATACCAAAGTACGACCCAGCTAGAGGATCAACCCCCCCCCCCCCCCCCAGGTCTGAGAGCCCGTCTACGCCACTGGCTGTGGACGACGTCATAGGTATTCAAAATGGTTTCCATAGATTCAATATATTAAAGGTAATATCATACATTGCTTTTTGTCAAGGAAATGCAGATTCATGGGCAACAATATCAAGGAAGATACAGTAACAGTCATCTGTGAACATTTCAGTCACATACGGTGCCCACTTTTTGAGAAAACAGTGAAAAACAGCCACAGTATTTTTGAAGTCTTTTCTCTTTTATTTTTGATCTTTTAAAAGATCAAAAAGATTTTCGGTCGTTGTTTTACTAATTTCTGGATAAATACACCATTTCAGGCGGACAAATTTGAACGGTATGTTTCTATCACCACCATCTTTATACCCTGTAAGTTATACTTAAATCTGTGAACATTTCTGTTTTGGTTTCTTACCAAAGTATGATACTACCTTTAATGGTAGCTTGCTGTGGTCGACGTCATAGGTCAATATAATAAGCTTGTTTCCTAATTACTAAACCCCCGTCACGCTTTAAAGGGTTCGAATGAGTCCCACTTTGCCCCGTATTAAAAAACAACAACACACACAAAGATATTTCTTCAGATGATAATTTATTTATGAGTTTAATTATACATCGTGTCTGAATGCACTGTGTTCAAATTAGTACTGGAAAAATTGCATGAGTACAAAGATAATTATGGTTGAATATTAGATATGAACGGGAAATGATAGATGAGAAATGACTCAATAATTATGCTTATTAGTTGGGGTTTTTTGAGCCGGATTAGTTAAAAGCTAATCATTCATTTTCTTTCATTGTGAGCTGAAATCTATCAATTTTATTCATGGCAATCTGTCAGGTGATTGTTGTTATTATCATTATACAGGGTGTCCCCCCGAAAAAACCGCAACACTTGTGTCGAGAACTATTATATATTTATCACTTCAATATTCTGATATGTGATACAGCCATGTCTTGGCTATCACCATGTAGAATTTGAGCAAAATTTGACTAAAATTGAGTGAAAAAACTAAGACTGAATCACCCAACCTCCAAAAACCCGATTTTCATCTTTATTTCATACACATTGTGTGTGTATTGACCACTATGCGTGTTATCCTTGCAAATTTGTTTTTAAGAAATACTCTTTCAATTGGTCATATTGTCGCCAATTTCAGCCCCAATATAATGCTTAAATTCATGGTGATAGCCAAGACATGGCTGTATCGCATATCTGAATCTTGAAGTGATAAACAGTTTAATTTTTACATAATGGGTCCCAACACAGTGTTGCGGTTTTTTTCTGGGACACCCTGTACAAGAAGAGACCCAAAATGGATGCGACCAAAATCCAATTAAACATCCGAATTTATTTTCAGCGTGGTAATTTCAGTTTGGCCTTTTGGTTAAATCCACTGGAATATTGTTCAGGTGGACTTCATATAAGAGATGTGTCTGATGACACGCACTTGTGAACTGCAGAAAATTGGTCTTCACAATGTCTGATACTTGAATGCTTGGTAAACGGCGTACATGTGCGTGACATTTTGTCCTCACACCCTTTATCGAAGTGACCCCATGTCCATTTTATATTGACCAAACAGTTGTTTTAATCAAAATACTCTCGTTTCCCTGTTATTATCCACAATATGCTTGCATGGGCGTTGGGTACTACAAATGACTGCATAATTATAGGTCTGCTGTTGAAAGAACAATAAAGTCATTCTTGTCTTCGAACAATAGTCTTTTGTCACGAAATTGCACAGAAATGTAGGAACGTATTATATGCTTTGTCTAAATAGAGAGGAACGCTTTCTTCCTTGGTCTGAAGGCGTACGCCATCCAAAGTAAATAGACAATAGGCAATGTGAAACATGCCGATGTGTGCTATTATTGTTCAAGTGCTTTAAAGGGTAATACATGATTGGTACAGGTTACAGAACAGCACTCACACTTTGTCTGATCCAATATGTGCATAAAATGATAAACTTGTGAAAATTTGAGCCCAATCTGAGTCCTGAGAAAATAGCGAAAACCCGACTCAATTTCTCTTATAAAAGATAAAGAATGGTTTTGATCTTACACCGAGATCAAAACTGTTTTCAGTCCATGTTTGACTAATTTCTGGATAAAATATAGCATTTCAGGGGGAAATATGTTAACGGTATGTTTCTACCAGCACCAACTTCATATCCTGAAAGTTATACGTAAAATAATAAATGTTTCTAATTGGGTATGTTGCCAATCCTGTACTTTATACCTTTAACACGTATTTGTGGGATTTTTCTTCCACCAAATTGCTCATTCATACCTTGTTAAGTGTACATCATCACGTTAACCTATTAATACAAACCACTTAATACTGACATGGCATGGAATTAGATTAAATGATTCAGTGTTATAAAATGCCGGCAGTGACATGTCCATTAACAACCGTAAGGCATAGTATGCTTCACACTGTACGTAATAAAAGAAATAATTATTAGCACCCTTCATTCGGCACATCAAAGAACGAAAATAGTGCAGGGGAAAATGGGCATTGTCGCTGAGACTGACTTGGATATGAAAGTGAACTAAATAAATAGTTCTAATAAGTAAACTTCATAATTGTGACTGGAAAGTCTTGAATTTCTTATGCCTGTGGCTACATACACGATATATAGCAGAGATGTAGGCCTGGGGCAAATTTCATAAAACTGTTAAGCACAAAAATTTGCTTAGCACAAAAATGTCTCGCCCAATAAAACAAACCACCATTAAAAATTCTGTTTGATATTCATGGTAAGCGAACAACAGTCAAAGAACAATCACAAGAGATACACAATACGTGGAAATTTTGTTGTTAACCCTGTTTTTATTAAGACAGAAATGTCATGCTTAGCAAATTTTTGTGCTTAACAGTTTTATGAAATTGGCCCCTATATACATTAAAGTAAGTACAACAAGTATATAAATTTATCTTCTTCAGAACATCAGCGTTTCAAAAAAATTATCACACAATAATTTTCTTTCTGCTCTCCAGACAAGGCATGCTCTGTTGTATCATGATCGCGTATTTGTGGCTTTTGTGTATGGACTTGAACGTTTTCAAAGTGGGTATACCGTACGGGACTGGGAATTTCACAGATGATTGTTTTTACTGTATCTATCTTTATATTAAAGATTTACCTATAACTTACAGGGTATAAATATGGTGCTGGTAGAAACATACCGTTCAAATTTTTCTGCCTGAAATGTTGTGTTCATCCAGTAAAGAGTAAAATCAGTGACCGAAATAAATTGTAAACTTTTAAAGATAATAAATAACCGTAAAAAGATTTTTAAAATACTGTGGCCGTTTTTCACTGTTTTGCCAAAACGTGGGCATCGTATGGGACTGACATATTCACAGATGACTGTTACTGTATCTTACTTGGTATATTTTTGCCCATGAATCTGCATTTGTTTGGCAACAACCAAAGTATGATATTACCGTTGAACATGTTATGTGAATGTGTGTTTCATAAAGCATAATAGGCTTTTTTGACTGGACATTTCTCGTGAATTCAATAATTTGTAAGACTGTATTCGAAAAAGGCTTAATGGTTAAGCGCTGCATGGGGCTATATCAAAGAGCCTATATCCATTAACCTCTGTTTATGTACGCGTATGTGTGTCTCAGTCGGCCATTTTAGCCTGTGCAACAAGTTGTATAGCCGTGAATATTGCAGCCTGTAATCCAGCATGTACAGCACCAGGATTACAATAGAGGTTATTGCTACATATAGCATTTTTCAAAATTTATTTTCCTGCCCTTGATTTTTTTCTCTGGATTTTATTTTTTGTATAGCTAGACGGATCAATCAACCCATGAATTGGGCCACTAGAGCACGCAAGAATCAATTTCCATCGGGAATATAGCTCCCGTGTCGGTGTGTCATGGTTTCCTACCAATAATGATCAGATCCATTTGGTATCATAGTAAGATGATTGCTTTATAAACACTTAATTTAATTTTTTTGACTGCCTAGTCCAGAAACGTGCACTATATACGATATGCATACAAAATATGGCTTTAATATTATTAAAACATGCTGCAGTATTCAATCATGTTATTTTCTATCAACAGGCATGAGTCATTATGTCTTTTCAAACCTGCATTATGTTAATACTTATTCCACCAAGGGAGGACATTTCTTTCTTGTTGTCTTTTTTTTCCTCCCACATTTAGCCTTGAAATTCTGACATTCCATTATGCAGGCGGATGCGGTATATATACATGTTTGTAACAATTACGTGTGATTCCAGTTGGCCAGTGGTTTTCACTGTCAGTTCGTGACAGTTCTGGCGGATTCGAGTTTAAATGGGGGCTTTCATCACATTGTATATTACTGCGTTGGTTAATGGAATGGAAAAGGGAGGGCGGTGCATGGAGATGGTTGGGGGGGGGGGGGGGGGTAGTAAAGAACAAAACGCTGGGTTTTTTTTTATTGCTTGCTATTAGTCTGAAGGTCAAGGCTTACAATCGCTGCGTGTATTATGCTGCAGTGAGTAAGGCTGAATCTTGTCTGTTCTAAACGTGTTAATGTGCCATACATTCATTTACACGGTCGTGTGCATTTTATTCGCTTGGGCGTGTGTGGAACTAACCAATGAATAGCACACAACGCCATCCGTACGGATAGCGTTGTGTGCTTATTTCCACGATGGGACGAAGGTGTTTCACGTATAGAGTTTGCTGGAACAAAATTAAAAAAAAAAAGTCTCGCCTTTTTGTTCTAGGAAAAAAATGTATTGGTAATTAATATGCATGACCAGTCTGGCGAAAGGGCAGTGTTTTTTCATTATATAGAAACAGATTGAGGGACATTCTCCTTGTATTGCAAAATTCACTTACATTTATGAATCATTAGGGAGGCAGGTTAGCGCGTGAAAATGAACATTTTGGCAGACATCGGAAATTAGGGAGACATTTCGATGTCTCCCTAAGGTACAAGCTACCTTTTAAAAGACACGTTTTCACCGTCCATATTAAAGTAGAATATAGAGAATGCTCTCAATATGAGTAATATGTCATTTTCAAGTTCATTGGTTTGGAAAATATTTATATAGATAGGTAGGTACAGTTTGTTCATGATGGTAGAAACATACCGTTAACATTTTTCTGCCTGAAAAATGCTGTATCAATCCAGAAAAGAGTCAAACCAATGGCCAAAAATAATGTTGATACTGTGGGCGTTTTTCACTGTTTTCTCAAAAAGTGGGCACCGTATATGGTACTGAAAATATCACAGATGTCTGGTACTGTATCTTTCTTGACAGTATTTTGTTGCCCACGAATCTGCATTTCTTATTAAAGGGATGGTACAGAATTGGTAAGACAAAATACACTTCAAGATCTGTCACAGATTCACATAAAACTTACACAGTAAAGTGGTGATGATAGGAGAAAACATCCCATGAATTGTTTTTGTCTAAAATGCCATATTCGTTGAGAAATAAATAGAAGCGTTTTATTCATTCGTTGAAACGGGTAAACGGGTTTTCACTATTTTCTCGTGACCCAGATGGCTGATTGACCTCAAACTTCTACAGGTTTGTCAGTTAAGGAATATGATGGATTACATAATGTGCTTTCACTGTCAGCAACGGTTTTGTCGCAAAAACCAGTTCTGTACCATCCCTTAAAAAACTGTATAATAGTAGCTTTTCGAAAGTATGCAAACGGTTCCGTTAAAGCAGTACCAGAAAATGAGAGCAGACTAACGCCATGGTTTTCGGTCAGGATTCGGTGGGTGACGCTGGACGCTTTTGCCTAAAGTCTCGATCTCACATCCGATTGGCACGTCTTCCATAATTATAAAGAAATTAAAATTGCATAAGAAAAAAAGAACGTGTAAAAAGTTAACTATTCGCTATACCCCACTCGAAGCACTAAGCGAGGTCAAAATTAATTGATGTTTTATAGGTTTGGTCATGATTTCAATTATGAGAGTGATATACGGATTTACATATTGCCTGAAGTGAGATGCTCAGTTGAATATGTCGTTTGAGGTGGTTATTGTCAAAAAATAATTAAGGATCTTTTTATTCGAATTTAGTTCTGAGGGGTCAACATTAAAGGTTCACTATAATCAAATTTGGGAAAGGAATGAAAGTGCTTTAAAATTATTGCTTAATACATAAATTAATGACAATATATATTATATTTTGTATGTAAGTGCTTAATTTTGACGAAAATCGATACAAAATCGATACATGTATGCCCCGCCCCTCAAAAAAGTCCCCCTTGGAACCGATTCACGCAACGATAGTTTGTGACGTCACCTACAAAACTGGTATAGGCTCGCACCGCAGTATACTGCGTGGTGTTCTGTATGTGACGTAAGCAAGGTTTTTCGTCTCGAAAAGTGTGGTGCTCAATTATGGGCCTATAAAATACCTCGTTTCTCTATACAAGATTGTTTTGCGTAAGCAAAGATAGTCAGGTTGAGTTTTATAACAGTACAGATGTATTTAACTTCAGATGTGTTTTTATTACAGTGAACCTTTAAGTTTGTGATTGAGGATAAATTTCCTTCGAACAATATCTGAAAGAATAAAAAATAAAAAAAACCCTGAATATTGACAGATATTTTGCAGATCTATTTTCACTCAATGTACAATTTCCAATCATGGTCGTATCCTTCGCAGTTTAAATCCTTCTGCACAGCACACGAGCAATAATGAAAACGTGTTGATGCTTTTTCGAATTGTCCCAGGTTAGGAGTATCTGTTCCTGGGATTATGGCCATCTTTCTCCATTACCGTGAGACTCGGAACTCGTGCGGTGATGAGCTGTTTTGCAGTCATCAAGCGATTATGAAAATATACGATCTTATATGAATGTCACAACGTGTTGATGGCTATGCCTCAACATTATATCCCCATCTAGGAGTTGCTACGGACTGGGGCCAATTTCATAGAGCTGCTAAGCACAAAAAATTGCTTAGCACAAAAATGTCTCGCCCAATAAAACAAACCACCATTGAAAATTCCATTTGATGTATATGGTCAGCGAACAACAGCCAAAGAACAATCACAAGTGATACACAACACATGGGAATTTGGTTGTTAACCCTGTTTTAATTAAGACTTTTAAATGTCATGCTTAGCAAATTTTCGTGCTTAGCAGCTCTGTGAAATTGTTCCCTGTACTTTCACAGGGTCACATTTCCCGCTCGTTTTTTTTGTGTATACCCTCGACCATCGTGTCTACTTGTCCTTAGACAAGATGGCTTTTTTCCTTTTGACACATAACAAGGATATATTTGACTAGCTGGCCTTCGAGCATGGTAATGAGGCAGATGTTTACGATACCCATTATAGAGCTTTATATTCCATGGTCATTTCTACAAAATGGTGTATAAATACAGTATGTGAGAAATTAGCATGAATAATTGTGATAGTGCTTGATGAACACCTGTCAGAAATTGTGACTAATGATAGAAAAATGAACCGAGTTGGTTTGAACACATTACTAGATTAAAGGTAATATCATACTTTGGTTTTTGTCAATGAAATACAGATTCATGGGCAAAAATATCAAGGAAGATACAGTAACAGTCATCTGTGAATATTTCAGTCCCATACGGTGCCCACTTTTGGATAAAATAGTGAAAAACTGCCATAGTGTTTCTTAAGTATTTTCTCTTTTATTTTTGATCTTAAAAAGATCAAAAATAATTGTGGTCACTGGTTTTTATTCTTTTCTGGATAATACACCATTTCAGGCAGAACATTTTGAACGGTATGTTTTTACCATCACCATCTTTAGGCCTATACCCTGTAAGGTATAGGTAAATCTGTGAAGATTTTTGTTTCGGTATGCTATCAAATGATGATATATAGTACCTTTAAATAACAAATACAAATCACAGTAAAACAAAATCGGAGAAAGAAAATGGTGTTCACCTTTTCTGTGTGAAAAAGAAATTGGTTACTGTCATCCAAAAATTGATTGTCGGGTTGTGATCACCTTTCAGCTAATCACAGTTTACTTACAGAAGTTTTCTTATTTTGAAAAACATATCAAAACATTTGATTCAATATGATATTTTCAAAAGTTTTATCACAAAAACATTGTGTTTGCGTTGCTTGAAAACAGGCAATAATTTAGGTCGCTTGGTAATAATCGTCAATTTGTACTCATCCTGTATACAATGTATATAATTATTGCCGGTGCAATTTGAATGCATGCCTGGGAATTACATGGTAGAAAGTCTATAATTATCCACGTATCCCGTGATCATGGCTGTGATGCGTGACTTTGGTCATTAGCTTCATTATCGTGGTATACCCATCGTAAATGTCATCATTATCGTGTTTGATCGGTGAACTGTGCTATAAATAGTCCTGGCAATATTTCAGCTTTTACGGAAGCTGAAAATTCGATCATGCTATTATTCCGTGCCCCAGCGAAGGGATTTTCAGTCGTGCACGCGCGTAGTTCGAGTAACTGAGGATTGCTCATTATATTGCTCGGCTGTAGTAGAAAATCGGCTCCTAAGTGTAAAATGAAGATCATGAGTCGTAGAGTTTTGCGGTAAACATGGCCATGAAATTGTATCTTGATTGTCTTCGTAACAACCAAAAATGTTATGCAAATTTAATACCATTTTGAAGAATAGTGCACGTTGTGGTTCAACATAGCCAGTTCTTGCACTGTGTGTAAGCGTCATCTGCACAATAAATGCTCCAACGTTCAAGAAAGCACTTGCCGTATCTTATGTATAGCAAAAGGTGCATTTAGTTTTAGTTACTTTGCCTTCCAAGTCTTTAATGTGCATGTTATTTGATGTTGGACTGATTTTAGTCCGAAATGTCTATTTCTTGGGTCGACTGGATTTACACTGGCAAACCGAAGTACTCTCCATGAGTGGGTTACCATGGCAACGTTAAGTGGTTGAAAGCCGCCGATTAAACGAGTGCAAATAAAGCTGTACAGTGTTCGGGAGGACGGACGTTTTTTTTTTTTTTTTTTTTTTTTGGGGGGGGGGCACTTTACAGCCATCGATATTATCTGAGAGAAGGGCTCTCACTTGGAGTTTCTTTCCCAGATGTGACGCCATCAAAATAGACTATTGACTACTAGAGATGGAACTGAGTGCCTTGCCTTCATTGGTCTGGTTCCCAGACCCAAGAATCTCCCGACTATTGTCTGTCAATTCTAAGATTTGTAAGGTTGCACCCCAGTAAATAATTTCCCATAGGCTCTCATGCTAAATGGCCATTTTCAAAAAAATTATTAAAAATACTCAGAAATTTCACAGGCAATCAAACTTTACACCAAAATCAGAAGCTGAAAACTTTTTATTTTCCCTTCAAGTTTATAGGGTGACCATTGACTTTTTGAGAAAGGTCCATCAAAAGGAAAATACCCTGAAAACTGCCATGTTGACTGGTGCCAGACTTAAAAAAAGTACCCCTCCACACTATACATGCCTAAGTAGAGCGACTTAAGAGCCCAATTTCATCCAAACAGCTCAAAGTGGAAAGTACAAACTCTGGTGATCGAGTTCCATCCATTTTCTCTACAAGACTTCCCATGTAGGGCACAGCAAACGATTTTATAAAAAAGATTTTGAGAGTAGGCCTATACACAATATGAATGAGCTCCGCGGACTGATTTGGACCTATTTACTGGGGTGCACTCTTAATGAGAGTCGTCAGGGAATCTTTGGGCAAGGGAACCAGACTATGCCTTCATTATGTAGCAGTACTCCGCGACTATGTCCCAACTTCACCCCTGCTTGAAATAGCACGTATAGTAGTAAACCTACCTCCAATGAATGTCACATAAACTTGATTGAATTAGCGCCATAAACATGGCGTGGTTGCAAGACTTGTGACTGTACGGCGAGACATGGTGTCGTCTGCTCCACAGCTGTCAGTATTGAGGACCAGTTTACAGGCAGTTTACCCGCTGGTGGGCATAGGATACAGTCTTTTTATTTCATTGGATGATGATTCTCTCACGTCGGTAGCATCGGTATTCACTTGTAATAGTCATCCCCCGTGATTGGCCATTGGCGTTACCAAAACACCTAAATCATCACTTTGTCATTGTACATGTATGGCATAATAGGCCTATAGTGTAAACGACTGACAATTATGAAAAACGTAATATTGTGTGGTTCCCCATCTGAAAGCTTTTTCTTCATTTATCTAAATATAATAAAAATAATAATAAAGGCATCTATAAAGAGTTCTTATATTATAATATAAAACAAAGTTACTCAGCAAAAGTCTGGAATAAGTAAGTTTTGAGTGAGGTTTTGAATTGAGTGAGAGTATTAGCATGACGAATCTATAAGGAAGATCATTCCAAAGGTTTGGAGCAGCTGCATGAAAACCTTTAAAAATAATCAAATCATTTTTTTTTACAAAGTTACAAAGATCTAACCTGTCTGTAGAATACTTGCAACTGGAATGCTGATGTATTCGTGAAAACTGCATTTAAAAACCTGTTTCTTCTGTTCCTCTATTGACATGAATGATTCCACGGTTTCCACCTGTCGTTTTTGTCTAATGAAACTGCAGACATGGTGTATCATTAAGTTAAAGGTACAGTACAGGACTGGTAACATACCCAAACAGAAATGTTCACAGATTTATGTATAACAGGATATGAAGATGGTGCTGGTAGAAACACACCGTTAAAATATCCGGCTGAAATTGTGTATTTGTCCAGATATTATTAAAAACAACGACCGAAACAGTTTTGATCTCGGGGTAAGACCAAAAGCATTCTTTATGTTTTGTAAGAAAACTTGAGTCGGGTTTTCGCTATTTTCTCATAACTCAGATGTCCGATTGAGCTCAATTTTTTACAGGTTTAGCATTTCGTGTACATGCTGGGTCAGACAAAGTGTGAGTGCTATTCGGTGACCTTTACCAATCATGTATTATACCTTTAAAAACCAACTTTGGTTGACCTGTTTTACAGGTAGCTTGCATTCAATTTGGTATCAAGTCAATCTTAGCTGCTGATATGAAATAATATAAAATGTCTTCAGATTTGTTCATGCAACGAAATTATCTTTAAGTAAAGAAAAAACATAACATAAACATATACCGAACTTGTAATTATAGAAAGAGTGATATTTGGCACAAATGAAAAGAATGTATTTTAGTGCTTTATAGTGCTCACCTATAATGTGAGTGCAAATGCAATACATTTTCCACATAAATAATGTCCATCGCTAGAAACTATAATTGAACTTGATACCTGTACTTTGAATGTATTAATGGTCGTCACTTTCCCCTAGATACGCAAGTGGTGATGGACACGCACCGGCCAAATATTTGATTATATTGGAGTTTTTTTAATGGATTGACATTCATGCAATAGCGATTCATTTTCAAAACGTCCATTGTGCATGGTACTCTGTACGGAAGTCTCATTCAATTAGTGCGTGGGCAGTGACGATTCTTTTGCGTCATTAAAGCACAAATGACGCGAAGACTCCGTGGTAGAGTAATTCGATAATAATGGTACAAGTCTGTTTTTTTTTTTTTTTTTTTAAAGAAGACTATAATTACATACGCACTGGGCTTATAGCAAAGTGACTTTTTGATCGCCGTGAGTCGCAGATGCGTTTGTCCGCTAATGTTGATTTAGGTTGCAATTCAATTTCTCGCTTGGCGATTTAACGGCCATGCTCAATCAAATCTCCAATGATGTTACTACATGAACGTCTTGAAAATTAAACTTGTATAGTTTCTAATGGACAAAAGAAAGCGCAAGTTATACTTAGGATTAACAATGTTATAATTTCGATCGTTAAAATGATAATCTTAATGAATATTTCAACGTATTACATAATTCTAACCTATTTGGGTTCTGTAAATTAGTTCAGTTTCAATTTATGAATTAAGATCATTCTTATTATAGAGTGGGTATTTTACACAACTAACACTCAATTGAGTGAGTTTCATCTATTCATAATGTCACGGACATTACCGGAGATGTACATATTCGGATTGTTGAGAAATCACAAAAATATCAGATTTGTGTTAATTTTCTGCTCTCCGCTCTGTTTATTTTTGGATGTAAAAAAACACCAGCAGTCAAATATGCACAGTCTGACATGGAAGTACATTCATATATCAGACTTCATAACAACTAAAAGCAGGGTTCTTTGTGCTGAAAGAATATAGAAAGTTGCATGAAGCAAAAAACAAAAACGACAAACTGGTGTCACATATTTCTCAAAATAAACAAGAAAACGTCAAAACGTGATTTACATCGTGGCAATATATCATCAGCATTGTCTATAGCCGAGAAGATTTATGCCTACATTCGAAAAAAAAAGTGTGTTATGGTCTAGCGGGCAGTGGCCTACATTAGCTAAATTACAATGCTGAGTACGACATTAGTCGTCCAAAAAAACAAATGTTTGTACAACCTTTAACTTATCAGACATTTGCTGCACAGGAGAAAACTACTGATTTTACTCCAAATCAATCGTGTGTGCGGGCCCTATTGATCGTACCAGGCTCCTACCCGGTTTGGGTATACGGTTTACGGTTACAGTTTTCACTAGATGGCGTCTCGCTCAACTTATAAATATTGGACGAAAATAAAATAAATCCAACACCATCCACTTCTAATGCTATAGACGCTTCTAATACTTTACATTCTATGTCGAACTAAAGAACACCGCGCTTGAATGTGTTATGTTATTCTCTGCTGATCCCCACTAGCCCATGTGATGAGTAAGGATTCATGAGAAGGTGTTGGGTGGGTATATTTGAAGAGAATATTAGTCGAGATTCTGAAAGGTGTTCATCGGCAGTATATGAAACGGAGGTTGCAGACTTGCTGGCCTTTTAATTAAGCCATAAATAGGGTGTGGTTATTTCCATGGCTCTAGTGACAGTCTGTAGCATCATGGAGCTGTTCATTGTTCTATGAAAACTCATGCCCTATCTCCACAGAATTTGCTTAATAAAGGTAATATCATACTTTGGTTTTTATCAAAGAAATACAGATTCATGGGCAAAAATACTAAGGAAGATACAGTAATAGTCATCTGTGAAAATGTCAGTCTCATACGGTGCCCACTTTTTGAGAAATCAGTGAACACAGCCACAGTATTTCTTAAGTCTTTTCTCAAAGATTTTCGGTCGTTGTTTTACTAATTTCTAAGTAAATACACCATTTCAAGCGGAAATATTTTAACGGTATGTTTCTACTAACATCATCTTCATACCCTGTAAGTTATACGTAAATCTGTGAACATTTCTGTTTTGGTCTCTTACCAAAGTATGATACTACCTTTAAAGGTAGTATCATTCTTTGGTAGCATACCGAAACAGAAATCTTCACAGATTTACCTAAGAGTATAAAGGATGGTGATGGTAGAAACAAAAACCCGTAAAAACCCTTCTGCCTGGAATGCTGTATTTAACCAGAAAAGAGTACAATCAATTAACTAAAAAGCAATTTTGATCTTCGGAAGATGAATATCCCGTGAAAAGATTTTAGAATACCGTGGACGTTTTCACTGTTTTCTCAAAAAGTTGGCACCGTCTGGGACTGGAAATTTTACAGATGACTGTTACTGTATATTTCTTCATGTGTTTGCCAATGAATATGCATTTCTTTGACAAAAAACAAAGTACGATATTACCTTTAAAGGTTGAGTACAGGATTGCTAACATACCCAAACTGAAATGTTCACAGATTTACGTATAACTTTCAGGGTATGAAGATGGTGCTGGTAGAAAGGTACCATTAAAATATTTCCGCCTGAAATGCTGTATTCATCCAGTAATGAATAAAACAAAGACCGAAAACAGTTTTGATCTCGGGGTAAGATCAAAACCATTCTTTGTGTTTTATAAGAAAAACTGAGTCAGGTTTTCGCTGTTTTCTCATGACTCGGATGTCCGATTGAGCTCAACTTTTCACAGGTTCATCATTTGATGCACATGCTGGATCAGACAAAGTGTGAATGCAGTAACCTTTACTGATCATATTTTATACCTTACAGACATGTTAGTATCTCTGCGCATTCCAATAATAACCATAACAACGCAACCGCAACTCGTTCAGACAATGCTCTGATGATTATTGATTTTTATTATGATAAATGCTCTGATGATTATTGATTTTTATTATGATAAATACAGCATTTCAGGTGGAAATATTTTAACGGTATGTTTCTACCAGCACCATCTTCATACCTTGAGTGAAAGGGGATAACTAAAACAACTCACGTGAGGGTGACCTTTATGTTTGTTCCAAAAATCGTTCTGACGAACGATCTTTGGAAAAGACACTTAATCTTGATTTCCTTGAAAAACCCATGAACCAAGATTTCCCATGGTGACTGTTTGCACTGTTTACGAACTGTTGAGTCAATTTTCTGTCTCAAACTCATTAATTTTTTTTGGGGGGGCCTTGCAAATCCTGTACGCTGCCTTTAAAACAATTTGAAATAGTATATTTATTAATTCAAGATTGCATCTGTCGAACTTGATGATGCCAAACATTTTTCAGTCGCTAATTTTTTAGGCCTTGCAAATTCTATGCTCCCTTTAAGTTGCACCGTGCACTGAATGTAGCACACATTTCATCTTTAATAACAAGATACTTAATCGATATAATAGTGCCACTATGTCATACTGGGACAGACTTCGCTAGGATCAAATGACGTATCTTATTCCGTCTTTATATAGACATTTTGTAATCGGATTCTGCATCTCCTATTTTATGCTTTGTTCCAGTCGGTTAAGTGGGATCAGAACGAACACTGAAATCTTTAAGGAGGGCGGTGAAAAAAATTCAATAGTCTTTGTTGTAAGATGAGTTATTTTTAAAAATGGGAAACGGCAAGTCTTGTAATGTGAACATTTTTCATGTTGGGATTTCAGGAATTGGAAGGCTGGATGTTGTTAAGCTTCTTTGTATATTGTATGCATTCATGAATAATTACATATATTGAAAATATTGAGTATTTCTATTCGTGTGCATAGCTTGTGATTTTTTGTACAGTTAAAGAAGATGAAAATAAACCAAACCAAACCAAACCAAACCAAATCAAACCAAACCAAACCAAGCTCTTTATGCCGCATGTTTAATATTTGTAATAATTTTGCTAGACATAGGCCTACTTGATCACTGACCGGATGGTGACTGCATAGTCGACTACTCGTATTATTGAATACATAATTTTGTCCCTTATCATACTTGGTCTTTTTCAAAGAAATGCAGATTCATGGGCAAAAATATCAAGGAAGACATACTGTGAAAATCTGTTAAAATTTCAGTCCCATAGTGTGCCCACTTTTTTTTAAAGTGAAAAACGCCTATGCTATTTAAAAAAAATCCGTTCACAGTTATTTGTTTTATCTTAAAAAGGTCGAAATTGTTTTTGGTCACTGGTTTTACTAATTTCTGGATAAATACAACATTTGAGGAAGAACAATTGTAACGATGTGTTTCTACCATTACCATCTTTATACCCTGAAAGTTATATAATACGTAAATCTGTTAAGATTTCTGTTTCGGTATGCTACCAAAGTATGATACTATACCTTTAAGACGTGTTCAATAACACGCCCATGAGGGTACGTGTTTTTTCCTCGCTCTCCACGTAATGATGTGTGTAACCCAGTAAACCTCCATTCTTCGACATTGCACGCGTTGCGTCCAATAATGCTAAAATAAATGACATTTTCTATTGTTGCAATAATGCACTCATCAATATGCAAATGAGAAGCCTGCATTGTGTGTAATCGAAAGCACGGTCCATTAGTTCTTGTAAGCCATCATGATTGTTACGGTAAAAGCAGCACATGACGTTTCATATTTTTCATACATTTTAGGTTTTATTGTCGATTTGGGAGAGAAAAAAAAAAGAAATTAACATGTTTCCATGTAAACATGAGCTCCGTCAGCTCGCCATTTTGTACTCAGTGGCAGCGGAACGTGTGTATTGATGCTGTGAGCAAATGAGCACATCATAGTGGCTTTATGTACGCGTATGAGTGCGCAGTATTATCTGGTTTTCTCAAAGCTCGGCTCCGGCTCTGGCTCTGGCTCAGGTTCCATTTTCATGAGGCCATTCTAAAATAACGGGTATGAAATAGAGGCTTCTGGCTGCTGTTTGGGAAGTAGACTCTCTGGTTTGAAAAAGAAGGAGCTCCAGGAGTCGATTTCATAAAGCCCTGCGATCGATCGTAACTGATGTTACGAAGGTATAACCCATCGTAGGGACCTATCCCACGTAGGGCTTCAATGCATAAAAAGTCCTACGATTGATACTTAGTTCCGAAGAGTTTGGTGAAATCGACCCCGTCAGGTTCATTGAAAAACCACAACCTGTATTTCCAAAATAGTTGATTACAGAGACAAAGTCGTAGCCTGAGCCAGAGCCCAGCTTTGAGAAAGGCCTCTATACGCGTTCGTTGTGCACGCGAACATACACGAGTGCGCATTGGTTTTCTATAGGCGTACGTATATGAATGCGCTTTTTATACGCGTACGTTCATGAGTGCGTAGTGGCTTTAGGCCAACGAACAACGGTCAAAGTGTGCAGTGACTACGCAGACGCACGTGTCAGCTCTCTCAACGGATAGATCTATACGTTTGTACAAAATGAGTGCGCAGCCATGCTTTCTGCGCGCTTCATGGGCAGTCATAGGCCTTTCCCTTTTCCTAGCTTACTGAGTCTCTCCTATGTGGATGTGTGTATTGGTTTTATGCGGTACGAGTACGTGGTTACTCCGCAGAGTTTGACAGAATTTAATCAAACTAGCTACTACTTCTCGGTTACCAACAATTTAGAATTTCTCCAAACTTCAAAACCTTCCAAGTGTCCTGCATGCTCCCATTTCTTTCCCGCACCACACGTGTTGGGTTGTGATTATTACTTCTTATCAAACTTTTTCCAAGTGAAAAGCGAAATTTGATGAGATATTGTCTTCGTTCCTAGAGTGTGAATCGAAGTTTTAGTAGTAGGCCTTCAGGGTAGTCGCTAGATCGTATCGCAGTGGCTGCGGGGCATTCTCATTTTATTAGCGTGTGATGGCTTTTAGCCCTTTTCTTGCCTTGTTTTACACGTGTATAACAGTTGTTTTGCTCTATAGAGCTATAGGAGATCTGACGCCTGTTGGAAACCGTTTAAAGGTAGTATCATACTTTGGTAAGAAACAAAAACAGAAATGTTCACAGATTTACGTATAACTTACAGGGTGTGAAGATGGTGGTGGTAGAAATATACCGTTAAAATTGTTTCGCCTGAAATGGTGTATTTATCCAGAAATTAGTAAAACAACGACCGAAAATATTTTTGATCTTTTAAAAGATTAAAAATAAAAGAGAAAAGACTTAAAAAATACTGTGGCCGTTTTTCACGATTTTCTCAAAAAGTGGGCACCGTATGGGACTGAATTTTTCACAGATGACTGTAACTGTGTCTTCCTTGATATTTATGCCCATGAATCTGCATTTCTTTGACAAAAACCAAAGTATGATATTACCTTTAAAGATGAGTATATCACGTCGTGTCACTCATTGCCTAGTGTATGTGGTTACTCGTGCTGAAGGCTGACTAGTTGTTATTTTGTCTTCAGTCGAATTCTGGTTGATTGTGTTGTTTTGAACGAAATTTCATGGAAAAATGGAAAGCTTGATGCTTGATGGTCATTTGTTGGAGCTGAGCTCACGTTGGGATCTTTAACAAAGGTATACAAGACATGTGTAACACATGGGAGAAAACAGACAAAGTTTAACACAGAGAAACAAATGTTCAGCAAAGAATGAAAGAATACATTATATACATGTACATGATTTCGGCTGGGAAATGTTACCTATGGCGAGCGGGGATTGGGTGATCAAAATAACACACCGCTATAAGCAACCAGCTGAAATGGGCATATTAAAGGGATGGTACAGAATTGGTAAGACAAAATACACTTCAAGATCACAGATTCACATAAAACTTACACAGTATAATGGTGATGATAGGAGAAAACATCCCATGAAATGTTTTTGTCTGAAATGCCATATTCGTTGAGAAATAAATGAAACTAGTTCCGATCGGAATAAATCGCTTCGAAACGTTTTTTTTTATTCATTGAAATGTGTACAGTTCTCTATACACGGGTTTTCACTATTTTCTCGTGACCCAGATGGCTGATTGACCTCAAACTTCTACAGGTTTGTCAGTTAAGGTATATGATGGATTACATAATGTGCTTCCACTGCCAGCAACGGAAAACCAGTTCTGTAACATCCCTTTAAGTAACAATAGGCCTATTAAGTTATGGCTCAATAATGCAGAAAATGTAGTTGTTGCTTCATTTTGTCCTCAACACCTCTTTTATTTGTTCCAATTATGAGACAAATTACCCAGTCACGAGGCATGATATATCCACCTAAAGGTAATTATAAAGCTTGCTTGAATAACGCTATCAAGCAGAAAGGTTGGAAATGTATAATTCAATGCGAATGAAATGCCCATGCGTGAAATCGGAACCATTTTCACCTCGCTCCAGTGAGCTGGCGCGCGGTAATGTATCATTGTTTTTATGAAAGTGAATAACTTCGAAAATTTATAAAATAATCAGCGCAACATTTGGATAATTAGTATTCACAATACAACTATAGGGTCTGCAATATTTTAAACAAAATTCTGTTTCAGCCAATTTGTAAAAGAGTCTTCAGTCAACATTAATTTATTATATGCATTGAATCTCCTTATTCACTAATTTTCATATGAAGAAATTGTTGCTAGACCTTCACAATCTTGTTAAAATTTTTCATGTTGAGCTTTACTGCTTGCAGGCAGGCGCGGTTCTAGAGCCAATATTTTTTGACGGGCTAGAAGAGGCATTATTTCCTTTTTTTTTTTTTTTTTTTTTTGGGGGGGGGGGGCTAGAAGACCCAATATTTTGGGTTCTTCTAACACTCGCTTCTGCTATGTCTTATTAGGGGTCGAAAAACATGCACCTATAGCCCACACGACGCGTTCTTTTATGTAATTGGCGCTTAATAACTGAAAAGGTCCAGTATTTTCAAGAATGTTTTTTTTCAACTGCATTTTTTTGGGGGGGCTAGACCAAATTCTTTGGGGGGCTACAGCCCCCTAGCCCCCCCCCCTCCCCCCCCCCCCCCCGTAGAACGGCGCCTGCTTGCAGGACCGTGAGTGTTAGATCAAGTGGATCATCTCGAACAGTCTTTTTACTATTGATCTTTTTACCTATAATGAATGCCCGCCTAGGAAATATATCGTCTCTTCTTGAAATGAGTCATGTCCACTCTGAGCCCCTGATCACTGATCATTATTTCATGATCCGGGTATATATGAATGATTTTTTTTTTTTGGCCAGGGAAATAAAAAAATAATGTGAAAACTTGGTGTGTCACTGTGCATGTAGGTGCGTGTTTGAATAAACCATGCGATCCACGTGCATGCATTACAGCAGTTTAAAATTGAACAGTCATGAATTTGAAATCAACGTGAATGACAGTGAAGCTGGGGTGTTGTTAGTCCAAACACCTGCACCAGCTACTCCCCTTCACACTTTGGTCGTCACGCTGTCATGATAGTATGCCAATGTCTATAAACTCATATATCGTGTACTAATGCCTGTATTGATGGCTCATACACATCAACATGGGTTTTTGTGACAATTTACAAGGTGGAATATGTATATTCATCAAAAAAATTTCCCCAAACCAACATATTTCTAATATTTGTTATAATTCAAGGTAGTATCATACTTTGTGTTTTATCAAAGAGAAGACAGATTCATGTGCACATATATTAAGGAAGATTATAGTAACAGTCGTCTGTGAAAATGTCAGTCCCATACTATGCCCATTTTTGAGAAAACAGTGAAAAACGCCCATTGTATTTTGTAGAAAAATCTTTTCACCGTTATTTTTGTTTTTCTGAAGATCAAAATTTCGTTTTGATCATTGGTTTCACCCTGGATAAATACAGCGTTTCAGGCAGAAGTATTTTAACGGTATGCTCCTAATATACCCATCTTTATACCCTGTAAGTTATAGGTAAATCTGTGAAGATTTCTGTTTCGGTATTCTACCAAAGTATGATAGCACATTTCTTGTTCATATTTTGTCCAATGAATTCTCCTCTTTTAATGCATAATTTTGAATGATTGTCTCCCGCAGCTTGGCAATGGTATATGCGGTCCATGGGTACCGCCCGAAGGAGATATCTTCACCCATACTGAGTCTAAGATTGATAGCTTGAACCACACTGACTGGTCCACCGTAGTGGCTCTTGTCCCCGATGGGGTGACGTCAATCATTGCACATATCCGGATTGGGAACCTACAGGCGGCCCTGCATCACATACTCACCGTCAAGCCCAGAAGTGGTGAGTATTATATATAATATATGCCCCTATATATAGTACCATCTACATTCACAGGTTCAGAAGATTCAACTGACTGCTTCACCCATCTAGACTTTTATTACAGGCCCTATCAGTTAAAGGTAATATCTTACTTTGGTTTTTATCAAAGAAATACAGATTCATGAGCAAAAATATCAAGACAGATACAGTAACCGTCATCTGTGAAAATTTCAGTCCCATACGGTGCCTACTTTTTGAGAAAACAGTGAAAAACGGCCACAGTATTTTTTTTAAGTGTTTTCTCTTTCAAGATCAAAACAGATTTTCGGGAGTCGTTGTTTTAATAAATTTCTGGATAAATATACCATTTAAAGCGAAAACATTTTAACGGTATGTTTATACCACCACCATCTTCATACCCTGTAAGTTATAGGCGGAAACATTTTAACAGTATGTTTCTACCACCATGCACCATCTTCATACCCTGTAAGTTATAGGCGGAAACATTTTAACGGTATGTTTATACCACCACCATCTTCAATCATACCCTTCAAGTTATACGTAAATCTGTGAACATTTCTGTTGTGGTTTCTTACTAAAGTATGATTCTACCTTTAACTCATTTTTTGCTGTGCTGATCATTTTGTCTTGTAACCGCTTTAATATACGGGTCCCAAGTGTATGTATTTTGGTCGCCCAGATTCATAATGCATTTTTGACGCCCCCGAACTTATAGAAATTATGCGCATAGAAATAAGATACAATTGTATAAGGCCCATTGCCTCGGCGCAATACGTTGGTTAATTGTCACAGTTGGAGAACTTTAAACAGCTCTTGCCGCTAGTCACTAAATCGATCCATATTTTTTCTCCTTTTATCCGCGGAGAACCCCTAGTTGTAAGTTTGAAGTGGGCATGTTGCATTGCAACTCGTTCAAGTTACACGGAGTATGAAGTTCACATTTTTGCTTAAAGGTAGAATCATACTTGAGTAAGAAACGAAAACAGAGAAAGGTTCACAGATTTACTTACAGGGTATGAAGATGGTGGTGGTAGAAACATACCGTTGAAATCTTTTTGCCTGAAATGGTGTATTTATCAAGAAATTGGTAAAACAACGACCGAAAATATGTTTGATCTTTAAAAGATCAAAAATAACGGTGAAAAGATGTAACAAATTCCGTGGGTGTTTTCACCTTTTTCTCAAAACGTCGGCCCCGTATTGGACTGGGAATTTCAAAGATGACTGTTACTGTATCTTTCTTTATATTTTTGCCCATGAATCTGTATTTCTTAGACAAAAACCAAAGTTCGATATTACCTTTCAGCTGACAATTCCTTTGCTAAACTGACAAGCCCTATCCTACGTGTGAGCGATCATAATTATTATCATAAAATATATACGAAGCTAAATATAAGCCTATGATGCGCTTTTGAAAATGCTTTTGTTTTTGGAAGACGTTTTATTATCATTTATATTATTACTGGTTTACTCGTTATCATCACAACAGGCAGTACAACATAAATATCAAAAATGACAAAATGACATGTGGTCAGTTCGCTGCAATCAACTGACGAATAGACAGAAATACAGGTTGCATCAAAGCTAAGCAAATAAGCAAATTGATGATTGTACCGTTAAAGGTAATAGGCCTATCATGCTTTGGTTTATGTCAAAACAAATGCAGATTCATTGGCAAAAAAATCAAGAAAGATACGGTAACAGTCATCTGTGAAATTCCCAGTTTCCATACGGTGACCACTTTTTGAGAAAACGGCCACGGTATTTTAAACATCTTTTCACCGTAATGTTTTTTCTTTAAAAGATAAAAAAATAATTTCGGTCAAAAATACGGTATTTCAGGCAGAAAATATTTAACGGTATGTTTCTGCCATCACCATCTTTATACCCTGTAAGTTATAGGTAAATCTGTGAAGATTTCTGTTTCGGTATGCTATGCCTTTAAAAGGCAGACTGAAATGAATAACGAGTAAAATATCATATCAAAACCAGAGCAAAAACGTCTGTGTCAGCTCAGAGAGTATATACATAAATCTATATAATCTCCATGGATTTTCAAAACCGCATTTCTGTCATTTTAGTCAGTGGCAGCGCAGGCTTGTTTGCGGTTGGTTTTACGATCCAATACTGGATTAGGAATCTTGAACAAGATAGATGAGAAGCGTATATAGCGACCACCTGGCAAAAACATCCTATTCAAACAGACGATATGGAACTCAATTTTAGAAAAAAAATTTTGACTGGCCATAAATTGAACAAAATGACACATTATACATGTAACGCCAGAATCAAAATATTCGTATCACTCCGTCAAGTTTGTGACTTTACATTTCAATGATAAGCCTACAAGTGATAAAGACGAATGAATACAAATACGTTGAAAAGTGATGGAAGAAAATGGTTTCAATTTTTCTTTCTTCACTTTTCCGAAATGACTTTAAAATTCAGTTAGTTTCCCTTGTGGTTATGTAATGATTATATTAATTAAAAAGCCGTATTATGAGTGATCCCCCCATGTACCTTTCCAAGGTTGCAACATTGCTGCGTGTATCGGTGAAACGATCCCTGGGGTATGGCGGTGTGTGCGTGGTTTCATGGTTTCTGACTGCCAAACGAACAAAGATAATTGACTATTGGGGTCACCACCAATGTAGGGCTGGATGGCTCAGTTGATAGAGCGCATGTACAGTATTCAGGAAGTCGCCGGTTCGAATCCCGCTTCAGTCAATTTCTCTTTCTTCACTTTTCAATGACTTTAAAATTCAGTCAATTTCCCTTGTGGTTATGTGATGAATACAAATACGTTTTAAGCTCAAGATTATGAATACGTTGCCCATTATCAATCATTTTATGATATATTATCTTATCTACATTGTCAAGTTATCTCTTGACCGATTTTGCCAAGCTAATCAAGACCCGAGAGCGACGCATTTTATGCTCCCATAATAAACTCAAGAACGATCTTCGAAAAATCGAAAGAAAAAAACCCTCTTTTTTAAGACGCTATAACCTATGTAAAACATCTGTCCGTATGTGACGTCATAATGGGAGCAGTCGTTTCTAGATATATATTTTATATATATTTCTATATATTCTATGCCGAACCCAAAAATAGCTCTTGCAAAGAACGCTCTCTGTACATAACGTTGTTTATGGAAGGAAGCATGTTGCCCATGTTTATGTCTTTATAAATATTAAAGACACAATTGTGGGCTTGAGGACATGAGAACTTCTCAAATTCAGATATATCAGATAATGTTGAATGTATGATGGTCCGCCAACAACAGAAAACGAAATGCACAATGATGCCGAACGTGTCAGAATGTAAAGATATAATACATGATAAAAGGTAATAGGTCACAGAACAACACTCACACCTTGTCTGGTCAAACATGTACATAATATAACACACCTGTGAACATTTGAGTTCAATCGGACATCTGAGTCACGAGACAATATTGAAAAACCTGACTCAAGTTTTCTTATAAAACATAAAGAATGGTTATGATCTTACCCCGAGATCAAAACTGTTTTCGGTCTTTGTTTTACTCATTTAGTGGATAAAAAGTACACAATTTCATGCGGAAAAATTTAAACGGTACGTTTCTACTTGCACCATCTTTATGTTATACCCTGTATAAGTAAATCTGTGAAGATTTCTATTTTGGTATGCTGCCAAAGTATAGAATGTTTACCTTTAAAGGTAGTATCATACTTTGGTAGCATACCAAAACAGAAATCTTCACAGATTCACCTATAACTTAGGGGATATAAAAATGGTGATGGTAGAAACATACCGTTAAAATGTGTCTGCCTGAAATGCTGTATTTCTCCAGAAAAGAGTAAAATCAGTGACCAACATAATTTTTGATCTTTTAAAGATTAAGAATAAAAGAGAAAAGACTTAAGAAATACTGTGGCCGTTTTTCACTGTTTTCTCAAAAAGTTGGCACCACATGGGACTGATATTTTCACAGATGATTGTTAATGTATCTTCCTTGATATTTTTGCCCACGAATCTGTATTTCTTTGATAACAACCAAAGTATGATATTACCTTTAACCCTGGAAATGAATCTGGCATCGGGAGCTTGACTATACAATGTAGTACCACCATGCAGGAAACCCATTCCCTTCCCCCGTGGTATGATTAATTGCTTTGTATGTATTCACAGTGCAATTATTGGGGAAAACAACAAAGCAATTATGACATTTGTAAATGGCGCACCTGTTTTCGAAGGTCGATCGAATGACGAGGGAATTTATGACAATGTTATTTTTTTTCACACTGGATCCGAAACACCTGTAAGACTTTGCACGAGGGGAGGCGGGACTGAGATACGATCGAAATAAAGGCGTGGTTTGGGCGTGAAAACATCTTTTAAAGGGATCATGTATAGGATTTGCAAGGCCTCCAAAAAACTTGGAGTTCTTGAGTTTGAGACAGAAAATGGACTCAACAATTCGTAAACAGAGCAAACAGTCACCATGGGAAATTTTGGTTCATCAGATGCTGGGTTTTTCAAGCAAATCAAGATTTAGTGTCTTTTCCAAAGATCGTTCGTCCGAACGATTTTTAGAACAAACATAAAGTAAACTATTCTTCATGTTTTATAAGAAAAATCGAGTCAGGTTTTCGCTATTTTCTCGTGACTCAGATGTCCGATTGAGCTCAAATATTCACAGGTTTATTATTTCATGTACATGTTTGATCAGACAAAGTTTGAGTGCTGTCCCGTGACCTTTACCTTGACCTTTAATCATGTATTGTACCTTTAAAGGGTTCGAAGCTACAAATTCGTGAAGATGTCGCAAGAACAAATGCGTAGAATTATTAGAATATGGAGGACATCAATGTATGTGCTATATTTTATAATTCCCCAACAGATATATTAGCGAGTGATCTCTGCGAAGAAAGATCTTGTGTTTTTGGTGTTTGCAGCGCAAGACGTGTGTGCCATTATCAGGCACCGAACGGCGCGTTTAGATATAAACGTCCCTCTTACGTTGCGGTGTAATATGTTCCATTGCTCCAAGGGTAATGTTAATGGAATATTTGCTGTAAGCTTTTAGTTATGCCGTTTATTTTTAACTACAAAAAGAGCTATACTTATGCAGGGTTCGATCTGAGGGGACTTGACTTAATGAAATTATCGGTGCGGAGTCTTTTTTTCCTTTTTCGTGATGTGAAGGTCCTGACTGACAGAGAGCTAAGACCATCAGAAGAGAGATGATTTCTGGTCGGTAGGATGCATTTTGAACAATCCCAGGGCTTTTCAAGTATAAATGATGCTTGAGAGTCACCCTGGACTATGGTAAACGACCCAATTGCGTGGAAAGTTGGAAGAGTGATTATTTTAAGGTGTTTTCTTAATGGCATCTCTGGGCTGAGTACTTTGCATAATTGATATGAGACTTGTTATCGCGAAGGAAGCTTGGCTGTAAGGTATTATGAAGATCGTTATACCCATTGGCTTGTACATGGAAGTATTGAATATTTTTGACAATGCATAACATCTCAAAAATATGTTTAAGGACAGTAACGTGATATACATGCCGCAAGCACTTTGCTGTATAAAACATAGATGCCTGTAATTGGCAGATCTCTGCTGTTGGTTATCCAATAAATAAAAAAAAAATTATAAAAAAAAATACCCCATAATGCATCAGTCAATCACGTGATTTGTTTGTTCGTGATTTGTTTGTGGCATTCGTTCTCAACACGAGTTTGAAATAATATCAAGCAATGTATAACATGCACTATATAATGTTACTCCTAGTTGGGACATGCAAAGACGTTCACGTGCAGCAAGTCATCGAGTAATGTCAACAGACATAGAACAAGTTCTGTCACATACAAACAGTGAATATTGATTCAAATTTGTACTGTGATTTCCCTTCATGATATACCCACTGGGAGGTTAATTTCCCTATTGTTAATCGAAAATTCAACAGTACACAAGTAACATCTGGCCTCTTGATTTTGATTTTGTTTTTCATATCAAGAAACTAAATTACTTCACACCTTTATATATTGTATATCGCACTAACATAATGTTCTCTGAACCAAATCATTGAGATTCATGCATTATGAATAAGTATTTTTATATATTAGATATCGAATATCTAGCCGAAGTACAAGGCAGAATTTGAATCCCTACTTTTTGACCATGAGAAACGTTGGCCAACAGCATCCAAGTTGAACCGAGTTTGTAGTAGCTTTGTAGCCTATAGGGCTTTAGTATAGGCTATACAGATCTTATAAAGGTGCTGACATCCAGGCCTATAGGTACCTAAAGTTCTGATCATGAGAAACCTCATAAACGGACTAGAACATCTCTTAGATGTACTAGACGTATAGACAGTAATGGTAGCTTTATGGAGTATTTACATTTCCCTGTGCTTTGGCACCAAGTTGGGCATCGATCGTTGGAAACATTGCCTTCCCGATGGAGGCATGAGGAATGTGAAGGGTGACCAGCCGGCAGCTCTGTATCGTGGCCATCATGCTGCAATGAGGTGTCGCCTTCTTGCCTCTTGCATATGTTCTGACAGGGCATGACGATAAAACCTGGCCGCTCTAGGCGACTCATATCGACTGGCTAGCGATTAGCAAACCCCTCCTATAAACTATGTGATATTACATTAGGACATCTGCAATGCACACTTTGCTCGGTAAATTGGCCCGATCGGGGGCTTTATAGTCTGCAATGTGCTGTGAGGCACTGAGGATTGGAGAGGGAACAGCTAAGGATGTTTCTGAAATCACGGGGAGGGACTCTGCATTAGGCATGGCCAGGAGGTTGTTCGTGGACGGTGGGAGACAGAACTGTATGGGGGAAGAAGATGGCGAGATGGGAAGAGCTAGGTGTGATGTAGGGGGGGGGGCAGGCTTCGGTGGTTGCTTGTATAACCAGCTAGGTGATGGGTTAGCGGCTGCTATCCGCGAATAGCCTTGAGAGGATACTATGAGACGTCATCACCTTACATGCACGTGGTATAGACTGTCTAATCAATGCAGTCGGCTCTAGGATCCTCGTCCACTATGTATACACGCTGAGATTTGCTAATTGGTATTCATTTAAAGAGTGTGAAACAATTAACAGCTTAGTTAATCAAAACATTGAACAGTTCGTAGAAAAGTTGTATCGCAAGTCCGTTTACCAGGATCACGTGCGTGTTTTGATGTTTGTGTGGTTTCGAGCTGTTTACAAACTCGTTTGGACCAATATCATTACTCTGTTACAGTTATAAAGGGTCTCTGCAATAGGAATATTATGGCTTGAACATGTGCCAAAAAGCAACTGTTTTATGGGACCTGTGATTTTACCCACTTCCTCACACTGTTTCAGAGTTGACAACAGGTTTTGGGGTTTGTATGTTAATTAGAACTTCCATACTCATGAGCAAAATTGTGATGTCATCAGGGTAACTGAGAGCAGTAAGCCCATTGATTTGCGCGAGAAAAGTTGGGGTTGTTTTACAGGTTTTCTGACAGACCTTTTCCTCCTCAATGGGTTTTATTGTGTGTTCCTTTCACTCAACTGGTGGTGTATTTTTTTGCCAAACCATTTCTGTGGGTCAAGTTTGCCTCTTCATTTCTTATGCTTGTTTTTCCCTTTATACCTTTGCTGTTGGTTCCCCATGCATGAAAATTCCCCATAGTTTGCAAAGACATTCAATTGAAAACCAAATACTAGTTTGAAACCAGAAAAAGACTTGCCATTCATTATCTATAAGTATATTCTCTGTATGAAGGCAACAAAATAACATGACTGCAAAAAGCACTGCACGAACACTTTAATATTGATTCACCACACAACACTTTTACTTAACACTGTACCTTTAGGCCTACACTGTAATATATGAGGGGAAATGTCCACTTCCCGATTTTCTATTATCCTCTTGCAACATTATAACCAGCAGGTCCATGATTTATACAAACAGTATGCAAGATCAGTTTTGTAAACAACCATTCTTATAGTTGCTGGTGCCACGTATACAACTCACACTTGGCCCGTTCTACCAATATGACCCGTAAGACTGCACCAGTTTCATTCTGTTTTCATTCAAAAGGGGGTTTTGTATAAACAAATAGGAAATTTGACTCGGGTTTTTTTGTCTGAGTGTTGTATAAACTTAACTTTTATTACACTGTGGGCTGGTACATAAACCTCGTTTGTAATTATAAATAAGGTTTCCTTTTCACGAGATTGAATGTCAGGCTGGATATAGAATGTTAATATAGGCGTCTAGGGGACTACTGTACAGTGGGCGAAAAAAAAAACATCCGAGGTTGCACTAAAGAGTGACAGCAAGTTCGTGAAGACATCGGTCGTCAGACTGAGCACTCAGGGTGCAGAGGTGAAAACCAGTCCTCCAACACGAAGTACATGTTCAATGTTTCTCCTTACCAAATACCAGCACTAGTCTTACAAATTATACACGGATGAAGTGTAAAAATCAGCATATGAGTCTTTCAGTGTATTATTTATCTCCTTGTTGACTGTCTCTCCCTGGACTGTGCATTCGCACACGTATAGCATTTTCTTTTGGTAACCTCTTTCCCAAATGCTCGTATTCTGTAGAACGGGGGTCATTGATCAACAACCGTACTGATTGATTTAAAATCATGGCCACGGAGTGAGTGGTGCATTAGATGAAAATAAACCAGGTCTGTGGTTCTCACCTTAAAGTTCCAGAGCTGAGCCACAATGTAAATCAACATATGAGACCCATATCAGACTTAAACATCTCTCTCACTACGCAGTGTGTTGTGATTGCAACGACGCCAAATAATGTCATCATGAATGGATATGGTTCGTCGATTCATTGTGTCTGGTGGGCGAGGAATATGGAATATGATCGAGGGCATGCAGTCGTTATGAAATGATCTGATTTGTAAGATGTAATTTGACTTAAAGGTAGTATCATACTTTGGTGTTTGTCAAAGAAGTACAAATTCACGGGCAAAAATATCAAGGAAGATACAGTCACAGTCATCTGTGAAAATTTCAGTCCCATACAGTGGCCACAGTATTTCTTAAGTGTTTTCTCTTTTATTTTTGATCTTTTAAAAAATCAAAAGGAATTTCGGTCGTTGTTTTACTAATTTCTAGATAAATACACATTTCAGGCGGAAAAATGTTAACGGTATGTTTCTACCAGCACCATCTTCATACCCTGAAGGTTATACGTAAATCTGTGAACATTTCTGTTTTGGTTTCTTTAATACCAAAGTATGATACTAAATAAATATTCAAATGAACAAACTGAGTTATAAATCGAAACAGTATGATACTACCTTTAAAGCGGATATTTCATTTTTGTTAAGACTTGTCTGTAATCCTTTATGCTATCTGGGCAAAAGTCGTCCCTTAAGAAAGTTGTGCACGCTGTACTTCTTTGGGATTTTCTTTAGTACCATAGCCCTTCGTATACTCACACTCTTTTATATATCCCTCGGGAGAGTAGAACTAACATGCATTGTAGAATGTGTCACTCTCCATGAATGTCTCGGTTTTTTGCTGTTGACGAACACATTCTGTCAATGAATTCGTTCTATCATAGAGACCTTTTAGTCTGGTTTTTCTTAAGGGCGTTCCGTTGCACCAGTCCTTTCAAGAAATTGAGGCTCCATCGGCACTGCGATCGATTCATGAACGTATTTTCTTAATTTGCTTCCAACCTTTCACAAGGGGCGTCCGGAAAAGCCAAATCGCTCAGTGCTCATAATGTGCCATGGTGTATGATATATAGGCCTACTACACATCATCCTATACCCGCTGGTTGTTGTCATAAATCATTTCCTTTAGCATATCTCAGGAGGTATTTCGTCTCCGTTTTGGAGTTGTAATAAAAGTCTGAAACTGGATACTCGTGCCTTTTCTTCCTTTCTTGTTTTTTTTTTCTTTCCTTTTTGCGACTTTTGCTTCTTGTTCGTTTTAGGAAGTGAAATTCATCAGGGGTATTGGGCACGGTGCCCACGTGTCGATCTGATGACAACCACTTGTTAATCGTCACGTTTTCACCTCTTCTTTCTTTTTTGGCAATTTGACCTTCCACTTGAAATTCACCCCAGAAGGTGATTTAACCTTACCCCATTTTTTTTTTAATGAAAAGATGTTGATCATGATACATAGGCGAATGTGGTATTGTATTCATTGCCACTCTTTCTTGGTCCGAGGTCCGAATCCAATTGTGGGTTATACTGTGTGGATTATGTTCTCTGTTCTCCTGTGGTGGGTTTTTTTTTTTCGCTTTCAAAATAGTGATATTTGACTTACATTGAAATGATGAATATGGGAGAATATAAATGATTAATAAGACATAATTAAGTCACTTTGGGCCTTTCTCAAAGCTCGGCTCCGGCTCCGACTCTGGCTCTGGCCTCGTCTTTGTTGTCATACGCTGAAAAATATAGGTTGTGGTTTGCCATTGAAGCCGAAGCTCTGTTGTCCTTTTCAAACCAGAGAATCTACTGCTTAACTGCAGCAAAAAGCCTCTATTTTGATACCTGTAATTTTGAAATGGATTTACAAAATGGCGCCGGAGCCTGAGCCGGAGCCGAGCTTTGAGAAAGGCCCTTGGATGACACTTCATCTAAAAATCGAAACTTTTAGTAAAGACAATACAAGTAATAAACTGCTGCAAATTGCTCACCAGCCAAAATGACCTGAAATATATCAAATGCTTGGATTTAGGAGGGCCTGGCAGGATCTTTCTCAGAGGCTGAAAAGGCTAAGCCTTTGAGAAAGATCCTCCTAGGATCGAAACGCGTCATGTCTTCCTAACTCCAAGCTTTTAGTAAATAATTAAATCTGAAGAACTTCGCATGAATTGAGCGTGTGCGTGAGGTCTTCAGCGTATTAATGTAGTTTGCAATACCCAATAAGGATGGTTGTCAGGAAGTCCATTCTTGTATAAGTGTTCGATTCTTTCGTTTGGCAGGTCATGGCATTTTTTGTAAACTGTCTCTGATCCAGATATTGTTTCTTTTAGTGTGTGATATTCAATTCAAAGTAAACGAACTACTGTTTATTCTCGTCAATGGCCGCGATTCCTGTCATTTTCTGACAGGGCTCTTGTTTAGATTGGGCATTTGTCGACGGCTCAATTAAATCCTTGAGAACTATTTCAACACGTGTGACATGCAATGTATAAGGAATTGTCATTCAAACAATGTATTCAATTACATTAACGAAGGCGTAGGCATGATGAACTCATTAGGAGTCGCGTAATAGACATCAGTCCGTGGCATATATACATTCAATTAGGTATGGAATCAATCGAGACCAAACATTTAATGAAAGAGTAATGAAGGATTGAATACATCGGCCGTGGGATGGAAATTGGAAAATGGCCCATGATGCCCTTTCAGTGTCTCATTATTAAACCTCTGGCAGACGATGAGTTTGGTATACTGGTGTGTGTTTAGTTGTTACGTCTATAGCTGGAGGAGGGGGGTGCATGACAGGTACTTCTCTGATGATTTTCATGCAGTATCACCTTCACTGAGGCTGCTTCCATGGTTTAAAGTCGTCCGTTGATGCGTGAGGCATCATTGGCAGAATATGTCCGCTTGATTTGGTGATGTGTTCACGGTCAGTCCGTGCAAAATGAATCTCTCTCTCTCTCGCTCGCTCCTCTAGAATTTCATTCCAACCCGAAATGAACAGAAAAATCGAGAAGCCTTGAACCTGTACAGGTACACGATCGTGCACACACACACACATACACCACCCTTCAGTAAATCCATAGAGTCGGTTCAGTTTGGGAAAAACCATATAAACGGACGCACCTGTAATCATCCATGTTATACCTATGGGGCAGTTTGTACTAAAGTGACAGGAAGATCGGTGTATTTTCATTTTCAATGAGGAGTGACAAGAATCACTGAACGTGAAATCAACTCGATATACAATGATGATACGTCGAAATAAGTAATGGGCGCTGGATGGCCAAGGGGCAAGAGCCCCCCCCCCCAAAAAAAAAGTTTCTTGTACCCCCAACAGCAGAAGTCGTGATTATTTTGATAATATATAACAACCCAACACGGATTTTTCTTGTGGTGTGTCATGTAGCTGGTACTGTGGGCTATAGTTATGCCTAAAGCTATAGCTGCATGTTGAATACCTCACCTATTATAGCACCGTTCTATAGGCCAATAGCGGCCGGGATTATAGCACCCCATGCTTAGACTCTGCCTTGTGATTGGTTTAGAGCGCGTCATTTGGTATAATATAGTTTTGCTAGACAAGGCGCAAAGACGCCCGACGCACTTCCCCTTTGCAACCAATGTACTAGCCCATGGCAGCCAATGTACTAGCCCATCCTGGCAACCAATGAACTAGCCCATGGCAACCAATGAACTAGCACATGGCAGCCAAGGTACTAGCCCATGTATGGCAGCCAACGTACTAGCCATGGCAGCCAATGGTACCATCACATGGCAACCAAGGTACTGGCCCATGGCAACCAATGTACTAACCCAAGGCAGCCAATATACTAGCCATGGCAGCCAATGTACTAGCCCATGGCAACCAAGGTACTAGCCCATGTATGGCAGCCAACGTACTAGCCCATCAGCCAAGTGCCGCCGTACTAGCCCATTGCAACCAATGTACATCGCACTGGACGTAGTCAACACTTATTTACTCGACAAGGCGCACAGCTGACAAGCGACGTACTATCCCATGGCAACCAGTACTATCCCATGGCAACCATTATACTACTCTGAGCTTTATGCATATAGGTCGGAATACCCTTGACCACCAGCACCTTGGAGTAATACATGTACCTGGGAATACCTCTCCCCCTTTAACACCATACATGTACAGTAATATCGGGGAATACTTAAATATATTCTGCCTACATTAGCACCATACTGCGTGTAAACCAGACTGAACACTGATCAGTGTTGCTAACCAGGTAACCCATGCAATATTACTTGCAGTATGTGAACCATCTTATCAAATGATTACATGAAGTGCAATAGGCTTTGGTACTAAACCAGGCTTGAGACGGGTTCATTCTTTCTGGTGAGTAACGCGTAACGACACGATGTGAATTCCTTTATGCATGTTCGTAAACATTGCAGCGCATTCCAACTCATGCGACTCGTCCGCTACGAATTTATGGCTTCATGTTATGATTTAGTTTGACATCGCAATTCTCATGAGGTATTAAACAGACTTTGATGTGCTTAACCTTGCTTCAATTCATAGGTCTCATACCAAAGACAAGACATATAATCATCATTTGGATTTGGAGACGTGAATGGTTGGTGTAGGCAATGCAGAGGCTGAAGGCTGATTGAGTAGTTACACGTGTTTGTGCATTTCAGAATTGACATCTAGGCCCTTTTCCAAACCTCGGCTCCGGCTCAGGCTCCAGCTCAGCTCCGGCTCCAGCTCGATTTCTTGAGTCTATTTTAAGATGACAGGTATCAAATAGAGACTTTTGGCTGAGGTTCGAAAGTAGATTCTCTGATTTGAAAAGGAAAACAGAGTTTCAGCTTCAATGAAAAACCCACAACCGATATTTTTAGCATATGGATGACGAAGATGGAGGCGGAGCCTGAGCCGGAGCCAAGGTTTGGATAGGGGCCCTAGTTCGCGTATTATTGAGATATGCTTTGATTCAAATGAAATGAGAACCGGCTTCGTCCTTCCGTAGGAAAGGGGTTGTAAAACGCTCTCCCTCCCCTTTACGGCTCAACCGCATGCGGTTTATAGAAGGATTTTCTCGAGACTTTGACGTACGTCTCCAGTTCGTGCAGGTAATAAAAATGGGGATCGACCCGTCGTGGGATCAAAACATTACAAATTGGATAATAGTCTGGACAAGTTAACGTTGAAATGAAATGTCAGTAACTTACAAGTGTATGTAAACACTGTGTCTGGTGGTGTGTGTACGTGTGTGAAGACTACTTGAAGCTAGCTTTTAGCGAAGGTGGTGACATCTCGTCTAAGTGTCGGTGATATTGTCAGATTGGAAGGGTTTCATAGAGCAGTCTGTCCATTGAAACTACAACGCAGAGTTCGCTATAAATAAAAGTACCACCTATTCAAAAGACCCGTTCACGCTGTACCAGTTCGCAGTGTTGGGGTCAAGTCCTCAAATCCGAGTACAGAATACTCCGAGAACTGGGCCGAGTCCACATTGCTGGCGAGTCCGAGTCCAGGGTATCGAGTACGAGTATATTTAAGGTCGAGTACAGAGCCGAGTACGAGTACCAAAGTCTGAGTCCACATCCGAGTACTGCATGCACAGTTACCAACACACGAACACAACTAAGTTTCAAAAAAATGGACGTTGTGTCACTCTTCTCAGAAATTCTTGTTTTACAAACGTTGCAAATGACACTGTGCTGCTTACTCCATTCGATGTTATGTTCCCAATGATCTTCATACTCCCATTCTATAATTTATCGGAAATTGCCAACACGATCAACCGTGAAATTGTAAATTTGCACTAAATGGTCGAGTACTCCCAAAATTCTAGTGCATGGAATCGAGTATCTACGGGCCAAGTACATTTATTTTCGAGTACTTTTTATCGAGTACGGGCCAAGTACATTTTATTTTCGAGTACTTTTTTTATCGAGCACGGGTCGAGTATTTGTCTGTACTCGAGTTGTACTTGAGTACGAGTGCGAGTACGAGTACATCAACACTGCAAGTTCGTTGTTGTTTGTCTTCACCATTGCAGACACGTGATCTCTTAATCCTTTGACCTATCGCGCCCTCTAGCGACGAATTAGTTCAACGTCAATAGTTTATCAGATATAGATTATGTCTTCTTTTTTTTATAATTTACTTATACAGAACGCAATGGAGAGATTTTTGTCTCTTGTTTTTGTTTGTTTGTTTGTTTGTTTGTTGCATTTTTGAAGTGGATGATTTGGAGATTTGTTCGTGAACGTCAGTGGCGGGAATTTATAAGACGAAAACATCTAAGAGTGGACCTATACGAGTGCACCTTAATGGTTCTATTGGCGGTCTGCCGGCATTGTACACATAATGCATTAACGGATGAATAAGTGAATTTCGTAGACAATATGATTAAATAAAAAACCAGCATAAAAATGGTTACATGCACACAAAAAACCGGATTATTGAATTGAAAAGCAAATGCACAGTACCTCGACTGTGCATTAGAATCATTGCCCTCGGTAAAATTTGAATGCATGATTTTCAGATCGCAGCCTTTTGTGCTTCGGCAATTGCCATGTCCGGACCACTTTAATATCTTGCCTGGTCTTCTTGCTTAGTAGGTCTACATTGTTTTCATTCAATTCTTCTAGTTCTAGTTTGAAGGTTCTGTATGGGACGGAATGAAAGGACACATTTTTTTGCCAGACAATAATAATCATATTCCGGCTTCATCAACATGCGTCTCTGACGCCGGTCCGGTCGGTAAAAAAATGTTATATCAAAGTAGGCCTATCCTTACATTGCGTCTTTTACATATCGCTGGCCTTAGACATGTCAACCAATGCACCGGGCTTTAGGTTAAAAGCTTTCTCCTTTACCAGATTATTAATCTCTGTGGCAACGTATGTCAGTTAAATCTTCTGGATTTCCTCCTCATAACTTACCTGCCTTCCCCCTTAAAGTCACCGTGCCTGTCCCATTATAAATGCTGATCTTTTTAAATTTCGTATTTTGTATTTTCCGTTATATCCCTGACCTTATTCTTCCTCGCCTTTCAGCATTTTAGCTTAGTGTCCTTTTATATGGACACCGTGGATTTCACTGCGCATGTTGTCTACATATATTGGCCTCCTTTTTTTTTATCTATTACACGGTGACAGTCGGGCACCACATTAAATCACTTTTACCAATGTCCCCTCGGGTTTGAACAATACCGCGTGAAAAGCTTGGAGATACACAGGCCAAGGACGTCACTTAGTGACGCCGAATCGTGTGCGGATCTGGCTTGATTTTGGCGGGAATATATAGAGCAGACGACATGGTGCATTATATAGGACATAAGAGGCCTGGAACCAATTTCATGGAGCTGCTAAGCACAAAAATTTACTTAGCTCAAAATGTCTTGCTCAATAAAAACAAACAACCCTTACAAATTCCACTTGATATTCATGGTCAGCGAACAACAGCCAAAGAACAATCACAAGTGATACGAAAAACATAGACATGTTATGTTAATCCTGTTGTTATTATTAAGAGAGATATTTCATGGTCAGCAATTTTTGTGATAATCAGGGCCGTGACATTGGCTGCAGTTGTCTGCTCGACCGATCATAGATGATGTTGTGATGAGATATTCAGGATTTTTATGTAACCCATCCTATTGGGATATACATTGTCTCATTTAGGCAAAAACCGAAACGTGTTCACCTTGCACATATTGACCTGGATGTGTCGATTTATCGATAGCAGTAAATACATAACTCAGTATATAGGCCTAAAAGGCTAAGAGAATGACTTGTACGTCCCTATTTTAAATACTACAGGGTGGACCTATAAAGAGGTCTTACCTGCATAGTGGGTGGCAAGCAACATTTCCTTCGAGTTAAAAGGTGTATCTTCAGCAGAGAATTCGCAGGCTGTGTGTTTTAAGCATGACGCCAGTGGCTGGTCTGGTTCAAGCTTGTTGTTTTTGCATACTCCATAGTTGGTACTTAGGGCCTTTCTCAAAGTTCGGCTCCGGCTCAGGCTCCGGCCTCGTCTCCGTAATCCATATGCTGAAAATATAGATTGTGGGTTTTCATTGAAGCTGAAGCTCTGTTTTCTTTCCCAACCCAGAGAATCTACTTCCGAGCCACAGCCAAAAGCCTCTTTTTTGATATCAGTAATTTTTAGAAAGGATTCACAAAATGGAGCCGGAGCCGGAGCCGGAGCCGGAGCCGGAGCCGGAGCCGGAGCCGGAGCCGGAGCCGGAGCCGGAGCCGGAGCCGAGCTTTTTAGAAAGGCCCTTGGTTTGACAGATTACACATTTGTGGAAGTTTTGATTCACCTTGATTTATGGGTCAATTAGTATAAGATTAATATGTCAAAAGGTCTAGGGGCATGATAGTTACGTGTTTCGCTAAAGAACGTGTGGCGCTGGCGTTGGAACTATACAATAATTGACACGAATTAAAACGAGAGTGAACGGCGAGACTCGTGCATTACGTAGACCCTATTTCTATAGTCTCCTTCATTAATACCATGGAGAATACCTATTTGAACAAAAGGGCACATAAAGTCTGCCCAGGCACTAATTTGTGTAATTCGGCATTAGGTCTGGGTTTTTTTTCCTTGAGTCAATTTTAAGCACTTGCAAACATGAAACGAGTTGTATCTGCCGCACTCCCCTTTCATACAGCGTGTTTCGTTCACTATTCTTCTATTCTTTTCGTTTGTTGAAATTCGCCTGTGTCGTGTAACAAATAAGACCTACAAAAGACCGATACACACAAATACAAAATTGCCAGCACGACAAGGTCGGGTGATTGTAAGAGCCAGGGCAGCCTCATGCAAGCCCCCATCTCTCTCTAGCTCTCTCGAGATTTAATTAATCTGACGTGTATCTTGTTTCATACCTTGTATCTCGAGCAAGGAATATCACACGTTACCACTATAGCTGTTGGCGTGCATCCTCTCATCTCGCGCTGCGTCCTTAGTGAACACACAGTCTTTCCTGATTTTCCGGACGTGTAAGATTTGACGGCCGAACAAGGATATACTGCTTTGCCGTCGGAAAGAAATAGGGAGAGAAAAATTGACGGTCGGCGGTACAATATAATCACCATTCATCCTCAAGGGCTACTCAACCTGAAGCCTGATAATTTGTTCGCCATAAGTCAGTCAATCGACTTGGATATTTGGAAAAAGGGACGAATCAATGTATTGACTTTTCTTGGGTGCAGCAAGTCATGCGCACGTTGTGCGTCATTCCTTCAAATTTTACACTAAAATGGCGCCAAGGCCTCACGTATAGGAGTTTGTCCCCTGACCGTATACGGAGTTCATCATTGTATTCACGAGGCCAAGGAGAACTTGAGCAATAATGGCCTTACATCGAGCGGGTGGTCAGGGGTCGATTTCACAAGACTCATCGTAACTTACTATCAATCGTATAGGACTGGTGATGCATTGCAGCCCTACGTGATGGGATAGGCACCCTACGATGGGTTATATCCATCGTAACTCGAGTGACGATCGATCGTAGGGCTTTGTAAAATCGACCCGATCACACACTGATGCCACCCCTATAGGCCATGTGCAAATCACTTTGTATACTTGTAATATGGACATTTTAATACAGTGCATGATTTTTTTTTCAACACATTGAAGGGATCTTAAGAATGTAACAAACTCATAACTGAGCCAGCCCGAGTGACATTATGGACCATTTTGTTTATAAACTAGCTTCATGTACTGGGATTTCTCAGATTAAAATCTGATTATTTCAAGATTTGTACAAAAGTATAGGAGATGTTCAGATTTCAGACTTTTTTATGCTCCCTGTTAGCTGTTTTCAGACATTTTTATCATTGGTCAATCTCATCCCTGAATGTATAGACAGTGGCGGATTTGTATTCTTTATCATGAGGTTCATAGAAGGTACATAGTACCATATATTTAAGTCAATATTAGCCTGTTCACCGCCGGATTAAAAATAAAATCACCTAAGTAATTGGTTCTTCTACAGTCACGTGACTGGAAGTACTATATTCATCAGTCACCTGACATTGTTTTCAAGTGTTTTCTATGATATTCTATTGAAAGTGACACTGTGATAAATTATAGTTATAGCTGAAACATATTTTGAAAATTTTCGGAATAACAAAAAGATTTTATAGACAAATCACTGTGCTTGATACACTAGTATCGAACATAACTTCATTGAGGTGTTGAATTTCACGGAAACTTAAACCATAGAAACAAGGACTATTGTGATGTTGTATTTGGTGATGAAATTGATTTGATTTGATTTAAAGTGATGAAGCCCTTATGACATCAAGCTTTACACACTATATTGCTAACAGGGTTTGAATGCTGAAATCAATTTCGCTGATTTTTTTTTTAGATCAAATCATGAACGCCAGTTAATTCACTCATGCCAGTCAAACGAAAATTGTCGTCATAACTTTGGTTATATAATAGGGGCTACTGTCGTAACAACAATGTCGTCACATGTTCATAAGAAATGTTTTATTTTTATAAAAGTATTGCTTTCTTTACATTATTTTTTTTTCCTAAAATGAAGCAGGATGATACATATCAAACAAAACAATGGATCTCAATGGACTAGTACCAACTTAACGGTTTCCATTTTTTCCAAGGTTGTAGGACTATAATATGACAACAATGGAAGATTGTATTGCCGTGTCATTTTATGAACAGAAATGCTTATTAAAAAAAAGGGACAATCGTGCCCCAGTGTAACGAATCCTTATCCTAACTTAAATGATTCTTTTCACATAAAACTGTAAACTCAGTCTTCAACCAAAGTGAGTTTGCGGAGACAAACTTGTGAAAATCTCGTGTATGAGGACGGCCAGAGTACACTGGCCGGAACGTCGAGATCCAACTTCTCACCGGTTCTTTTCAGAACCACTCATACATAAAAAGAGATTTTCACATGGTGTCTCCGCAAACTCACTTTCTTACGGTCTTCCACCATGCAAAGCTTCAAATCCTATACCAGTCTTCAACCTACAAACACAGTCTATATCATATGAACGGGCAACTCTATAGGTACTGTTATCTGTCTACAAGCATGCTGAGAGCAACGCTTACAGATCACCGTAAATCAACGCCAATTTATCCCCTGCACATTTCTTGAATAGATACCTGTAGTCATATCAGATATTAATATGCAATCCCCTATAATCTCCCCGTGTGACCTCCGTGGTGAAGGGAGACCCCAAGATGTAATTGGCGCAACGGGGTCCAACAATGATAGGTATGCTGGCTTTTACTGTCCAGTCGGGAATATGCTGTTCGCAGTTAAATAAATTACAGCTTCTTGCGCGTGAATGATGTGTAGGCCGTGAGGAGTAGGTAGGGCTTGCTTGCATCTTGCCCTTAAACCTTGGAGATTTCAGATGTAGTGTGATATAGACCACGCATAATGGATCCTCCAACTCGGTGAATACCATTCATGGCAGACATTACTGTGACATGGAAGTGTTGACATTAATTGAATTATTGTCATTCAGGGAACCCCCGTCATTCGGGTATGAGGAAAAGAGATACCGGAAACCTAGTTCCTCGGAAACTCTAGATGACCATGTCAAAGTCTATATGCCAAAGTGTAATGCCATTTTGGTAAATTCATTGAGAAATGTCGTGTATAATGCCATTTGGTACTGTCATAGGGAAATGCTGAGGTGTAATATGCCATTTGGTAATGTCATAGAGAAATATCGTGTGTAATACCACTTGGTAATGTTATAGAGAGATGTAGTGTATAATGCCATCAGTTGGTAATTGGTATTGTCATAGAGTTATGTCGTGGTGTAATACCATTTGTCAATGTCATAGAGAAATGCCAAAGTGTAATGCCATTTGGTAATATCATATAGAAATGTCGTGGTGCGATGCCATTTGTCAATGTCATAGAGAAAATTTGGCGTAATGCCATTTGGTAATGCCATTTGGTAATGTCGTGGTATAATACCATTGGGTGATGTCATAGGAAAATGTCGTGGTGTAATGCGATTTGGTGATGTCATAGGGAAATGTCGCGGTGTAATGCCATTTGGTATAAATGTCTTGGTCATGTCATAGAGTAATGTCGTGTTGTAATGCCATTTGGTGATGTCATAGGGAAATGTCGTGGTGTAATGCCATTTGGTGATGTCATAGAGTAATGTCGTGGTGTAATGCCATTTGGTGATGTCATAGGGAAATGTCGTGGTGTAATGCCATTTGGTATAAATGTCTTGGTCATGTCATAGAGTAATGTCGTGTTGTAATGCCATTTGGTAACGTCATAGAGTAATGTCGTGGTGTAATTTCACTAATTGGTATTGTCACTGAGCGATATGTGTCATCCAGACGGTATGATGCTGCTTTAAAACTCATATCTTCTTGAAATTTTTTTAGAAAAATACCTGACAAATTGTTTTAATTAAAGCCTATAATTTCCTTCTCCAGCACATTACAGAACCGTCCCGAGGAGTACGTTGCAGTCCGAATGGCTGTTAACACTCCAACGTCCGCAATTAGTGAGATAGAGATGGTGCACTAATGATTATGTACTATATAATCCAACATCTCAGCCAATGAACTCGGCTTGTCCATACTTGGCCCGGATTATAGTCAATAGGGTGTCATTCGGGAATATTGAAATATCCCTCTTAGTGAATGCACCTTGTGAAATTAATTACCAGCAAGATATGTTATTGCAAATAAAAGAATGTTGTTTCGACAAGGCACTGTGGTGTCCACTGAAGGACCATTGGGTTTATTTCGTATTAAGGACATTCAAATTAAAATTTAGCTTGTAGCAAGTGGAACAGAATGTGATGGACAGCCAATGGCCCTTTAGGGAAAATTAAGGTCTAACTTTGTTAGGATGGATCGGCGTTTAGTCGCTGGCAGATTGACAATGGACGGCAGGCATGTTTCAAGTCGAGAAAGAAGACACTTCTGTGTTCGTGCTACGTTTACAGGAGCTATGCATTGGCCTATGGTGTGAAGTTGTGAACTGTGAAGACTGTACCGGGTGTTCCAAAAAGAAAAACGCAACACTTGTGTCGAGAACTATTATATAAAAATTAAGCTGTTTACCACTTCAAGATTCAGATATGTGATACAACTATGTCTTGGCTATCACCATGTAGAATTTGAGCAAAATCGGACTAAAATTGAGTGAAAAAACTAAGACTGAATTACCCAACCTCAAAACCCAATTTTCACCTTTCTTTCATACACATTACGTGTGTATTGACCACTATGCGTGTTATCCTTGCAAATTCGTTTTTAAGGAGTACTCTTTCAATTGGTCATATTTTCGCCAATTTCAGCCCCAATATGGTTAAATTCTACATGGTGATAGCAAAGACATGGTTGTATCACATATGTGAATCTTGAAGTGATAAACAGTTTAATTTTAACATAATGGGTCACGACAAAGCGTTTTTTCTGGGACACCCTGTATAGCTGCCGTGATCTACATTTTGGTCCAGAGACTCCAAAATGAACGAAGGAGTTACTGTTTGCTCAATACTGTGTGTGTTTCACAGTGCAAATTAGATCAGCGAATGGGGCATCGGTGAACAATTGGATTGGGTCTTCTTCGTTTTATCTCTCTCTCTCTCATATTCGTCTTGGTTAAATTTACATTTGGTGTAAACACACGAACTTCACAAAATTCCTATAAACGATGGACTTTTTGCCGCCGCTCAAGAGCTGATTGGGATCCGTGTTTGGTCTATCTGATCGATGCCAGCTTCTATATTGCGCAGTGCAACTCTCCATTTGCGCTGGCATTTTCGTAGAAAACGTCAAAAACAATTTCTCGAAACGGTTCCAAGGCCTTGGCATCGCATAAACAACCGGTTCATCCCTAATGGGATGGAGAGATGATTTAATGGTTGTGATAATCCCTTGTGAATGTTCGGTATTTTAGGGGTTTTTGTTTTAGTGGCCCAATCCTATAGTCCAACGTGGAGTAGGTATAGAAGCAATGCATGAATGGTTTATCAATCCGTTCATGACTTGATACTGGTTTGGTGTCCACATAAACACGTTTTTTTTTCTATAAAATGCCATCAAACATTCAAATGCACATGTGTACATCGTTGATTGATTTGGAAGGTATAGGCAATAGCATGTGAATAAACGAGACACATGACTCTCTTATGATCGGTATACATGAATACAAAGTCTACCTTAGACGTGGTGATGGGTTTTCAATCCAACTGGTTCACTTCATCTGAGCATTATTGCCAAAAAGTAGAAAAGTCTGAATATTTCATTATTTGATTTCGGGACAAAAAACGATGAACTGTTTCAATTAAGAATGAATGATTGCTTTCAGGTTTGTACTCAATATCATCATATAGCCGGTTTCTATTTGGTTCATATAGGGACGTTTGATATAATTCTTTATGTGCATTGCTTGCCAAAGCAATTGGACGATTTTCTTTCTTTTTCGGTAATTCCAATTCTTCTGAAAATATACAAATACTCGCGACTAATCTATCATTGTTGACTATAATTATGTTATGTCTCAAAGATATATGTATTCGTCATGCTCCATGTGACCATTAAGCCTAATCACCCTAATTTTTGTGTGACCTATTATGTTTGTCTTTTCACTTAGCCTTCGATAAAGATCCTGCTAGGATCGAAACGCGTCAGGCCCTCCTAACTCCAAGCATTTGATAAATTTCAGGTCATTACTTTGGCTGATGAGCAGTTTGCAGCAGTTTATTATTTGTATTCATCCTAATTTATCGCATACCGTATAAGCACTCTTGTTCCTAATACACGCCAAAGTCACGTGACGGACACTATAATGTTTTAATCTACACTGGTGACTCGCAGATATTCGGCTTGATTCGGCTTAAATCGTTCTGATTCAGATGTATTCGTTCTGGTGTAGCTTGTCTAGTTTGGATTCGACTATAGAGACACGTTCTGGTTTGGCTTGACTTGTTTTCATTCGACTTTCTCATTTAATCATGAAATAACCACAAGGGAAACTGGCTGAATTTGAAAAGTCATTGAAAAGTGAACAAAGAAAAATTGACTGGAGATTCAGGAGGTCGCCGGTACGAATCCCGCTCCATTTTTCTTTGTTCACTTTTCAATGGCTTCGTCATTTCTTAGATAACTTTATAATTCTTTATTCATTCTTAACAAACAGCTTATTATCTTCTGATGCAATCCCCAATATTCAAACGGGATAGATCTTTGGACATATTTGTTTAACGCACGGGAACCCAGATCTGCGGATCCACGTCCTATGCAGGGTACGCTAAAATGGAATCCGGATCAGCAGGATTTGTGATCTTGTGTGTTAAACAAGCAGGCCCTTGGTATTCCAAACAATAATTCGGGCATGTTTCAGCACTAACTTTGGACCACAACGGCACAACAAACTGACCTATCTATAGTTCAGGCTGATACATGTACGTCCGTGGAAGCCTACCGTCATGTTATATAGCCTACAGCAATGTCCGCTTGTACACCTTACTTTGGACTGTTCCTGTGGAGTACTCACATCGATAAGCAATGTAGATTGGTTATCCTAGTCCTCATCTGTCCCATACCGCGCCATTGACAACGCTATGAACAAGATGGATCTCCCTAATCGATCCTGCATGCATGTTGGTGGGTTTTTATCGGGAAAAGGGTGCTATAGATTCACAGACGCAGATTCATTATACCTGTCTGATAATCAGTCCAGCCTTGCGATGCTAAATAATGTGCATAGGAACCGTCGTTAAAAGTAATATCATACTTTGGTTTTTGTCTAAGAAATACAGATTCATGAGCACAAATATCAAGACAGATACAGTAACGGTCATCTGTTAAATGGTCAGTCCCATACGGTTCCCACTTTGAGAAAACAGTGAAAAACGGCCACAGTACCGGTATTTAAAATCTTTTCATCTTTGAAATATCAAAATTGCTTTTGGTCACTGGTTTTACTCTTTTCTGGATAAATACAGCATGATTCATCGGTATGTTTCTACCATCGCCATCTTTACACCCTGTAAGTTAGAGGTAAATCTGTGAAGATTTCTGTTTCGGTATGCTATACCAAAGTATGATAGTACCTTTAAATAAAACAAATGTATTTAAGCTGAGTATAAGCTAAAGTTTGAAGAACACTATAAAGAAAAATAGAAATAGTCTGATTTCTACGTAGCTTCACGAGTGCCATTCCACTTATCCAGATAACCACATAATTTATCTGGCCAAGTCGACTATCTGAAAGAAGGAAGTCAACTTATCCTAAAATTTTACCTAGCAAAAACGACTTACTAAAAATGAGGTTAATTATCAGGATAAGACGACTTTTTAGATGCACTTCGTTGACTTGGCCAGATAAATTATCCGGATGAGTCGACTTTTCGTTTTCGCTAAAAGTCATCTTGTTGAGATAATTATTGAGATAAGACGACCTTTACAACTCCAAAAGTCGACTTGCCGAGATCAATTATCTGGTTATCTGGATAAGTGGAATGGCACTCGTGGAGCTCCGTAGATTTCTGATTCCCCGGTTTGCTTGATTCTCATTTTGGTGCGATGACCCATTTTTGTTGTCATCCGAGTCACGTGCACTGGACTTTATATATAGTCATTTGTTTGTAACAAGCTAGGTCGTGTACATTTCATGCACCCATATATTGCGGAAAAGTTCTAGTTAAAACACAGCCACGGCACGATTGGAATCGATCGGGCGATTTTGGCTTTGGACACGGTTACTGGAGACCAAGGCGACTCGCATACACTGACCGGAAACCCGAGCTTCTAACCGAGCCCTATAATGGTAGACCCACACTGCTAAGATGTTAACCTTAAAGTGCAGTACACTTCCAGCACAATTTCACATGAACGATATCCCCGTATAGATAGATCGTTATTTTGACTGTGCACGTATTGATTGTAAGTTGATCCTCCTATATATAGTGGCATCTCGTAATGAAAGACTCCATCATTTCCAACGATTACGGCGAGTTATTAAAACCAATTTCGTCTCATTAAGCGATTGAGCTATAGAAATGGCGGGAACTTCAGCGGAAGGACTTTGTTGATGTATGCGCATAGAGTCCAGTGCATTTTGCGCGGCTGAATTGCTCCATTCATATTTATAAATGGATTGAGGCGCTTCACTTGACTAAATCAACTCATTCAATACGGAATATCATCATTTCATAGTCTATTATTAGCCAGACATAAACTTTCTTCAGTCGCTTTAATACTCCAACTGCTATGGGGACAATTTCACGGCCCTGCTTAGCACAAACATTTGCTAACCATGACATTTCTGTCTTCATAAAAACAGGATTAACAACCAAATGTCCATGTGCTGTGTATCACTTGTGATTGTTCTTTGGCTGTTGTTCGCTGACCATGAATATCAAATGGAATGTTTAATGGTGGTTTGTTTAATTTGGCAGGGCATTTTTGTGCTAAGCAAATTTATGTGCTAAGCAGGGACGTGAAATTGGCCCCTGAACATAGAGAGGATGGTATTGCGCATGCGTCATTTTTATTTTATTGTTTTAAAGATATATTTAGCTGTGCAAATCGTTTACAGTCAATTGGCTAGTTTCAGCTACAATTTTGCATTTGATTGCGATTTTCCCGCTCAAAACTGTTTGTCATTTGGTTTCCTTTAAAGACTCCACGCGGCATTCAATGCGCATAATGTGATAAGACCTATCTATCTATCGAGTTATCATTCAGTCAGTGTAATGAAGCGAGGTCTTGAGCTGTATACGCCTTTCATTTATAGCAGCCAGGGAGAGGCTTATAATTAAGAGAGCCGGAACGTCTTGTTTGAACTGTTCTTCCTTGGAAAGATAATCCTTCGGGCTTTCCCTGCAGTTCAATTTTATCCGCAGCGGTTTGCGCTTGTTCAGCGTTTGCCATCCATGCAGTTGTTTTTCCAGCAATGAGCAATGGTTTGCTCTTGCGTTAAGCTGTCAAGGACTCGTTCTGTTAAAGGATGTTCTCCCAAAACCATACCACTTATTCGTATTGTATCTTTCATATTTTATAATATAAATATATATAATTTCAATATTGATTGAAGTCACTCGCCGTATAGGCATATAGCGTGCCTCCCCCAAAAACTGTGTTGGGAACTATTATGTTAAAATTACTGTTTATCACTAAAAGATTCAGCTATATGATACAACCATAATATGTCTTGGCTATCACCATGTAGAATTTAAGCAAAATCGGGCTGAAATTGGCGAAAATATGAGGAATTTAAAGTGTACTCTATAAAACAAATTTGCATTATTCCAGAATAAGTGGACAAAACACACATAGTGTGTATTGAAAGAAAGATGAAAATTGGGTTTTGAGGTTGGGTGATTCAGTCTTAGTTTTCCCCTCAATTTCAATTCAATTTTGCTCAAATTCTACATGTTGATAGGCAAGACATGAATGTATCACATATCTGAATATTGAAGTGATAAACAGTTTAATTTTCATATTATAGTTCTCGACACAAAGTGTTGCGTTTTTGGGGGGACACCCTGTATTGTTACATGTGAAAATCGTTGTTTGACCACTTTCGTCCAAAACATGTAGGCCTATGCAATGTGCACAATTCAATATACTATGTACTTGCCTATGTTTTGGGACTAACGTTTATTACATTGCCAATTACTGTCAGTATGAAAGCTGGCTTGATTTATCATTCCGTCCCTGCAGTTAAATCAAGGTTATAAACAAGACGAACTATGCTCAGTAGTGAACATATACGTGCATGGTATAGTAAACGCTCAAATGTTTGCAATGAAGAACTTGAGGTAGTCGGATTTTAATTAAGGAGAGGAAACATTGTCATCCTGCACAGATAACTAAAGTGATACTGTAACGCAGCGGGCCCAAATATCCTTTAATAAACTCAAGGGTGAAGGGGGACCGTCGCAGTGTGAAAATTGCCGGTCTTTTTTTTTTCTTCTTCTTTTTTTTAATCAAACGTCCGCGATTTGTGGAGGAGATTGCAGGGATGAATTAAGGAGGAAACGTGTCACTCCCCTCCGTGTTTGCTAGGCGCAGGTTCCAAGAAGGTAACACATGGATATCAGTTCCACGGTCAACAGCAACCAATTGGAGGGATGCGTTGCATCTTGATGCTCCCTATAGCTGGATGGAACGCCTAGCCTGAGCGCAGCGCGCGTGCCTAAATCATCACCAGTGATACGCTGGACCTGTGCCTCTCATAATCAGGTCTGTTATTGATCGAGCAAGGTTTGCTTGAGTGCTCGACTTCGACTTGCTCCTTTTACCCTCTTTTGCTCCTTTTTTTTTTTTTTGGTTAGTTGGCTGGCGTTGGTCCAACTATATACCGGGGAATTGGATAGGTTCCACCTGCTGTGTAGGGCCATAGGAAACTCCGTCTTCTTATTGGTTATAATGAAGTTCCCATTTGGGTGTGTGTGGGGGACTGGGGAAGACACAGTTGCGTCCTCGGTAAAGTCTAAAAATGGTGTAGATAATGAAATAATTGATGGTCGTTGGGGGACACCGTCCTGTCATGGCTGTGGTTGGGTCTATTTGTCCACCTTTACAGCATTCTTGTAGGAAGGGGGTTAATTAACTTCACTTCACTCGTGTCGACACGTCGTGACCGACTTGACGATCAAATCCGCAAAAAAACGTGATTGCGAGTCGGTACTCGTTGTCAATTATTTCGTTCCTCTGCCAAATTTGCAACACTTTTCTTTTAAGAGATATATACTGATGGCACCGTGCCATATATATATTGAGCTGATCATATAGGTGACCTTTCTCCCCGTCCAATTATAAAAAACAAAACCCCAAAATATCTGGCCAGGAAATACAGACGACCTGCCCCATCCACGTGTGTCTCAACACCTTACGGGGTATATATATACACCTGCTAGTTACGCACGATCGTCCTGCTACGTAATATGAATGCGATTTTAAGAAACGTGATTGATGCGCCTGTTGAAATATTTAGCAATGAGCATCGTGAGACGCGGTGAGGTCTGCCCATGGGGATTGTGTATATCCATTGCTATGTCTAATGATTGGTTGACCTACATCGTGTTAGTTAAACTAGAAAAAATGATCGAAATGTCGATGTAAAATTAACATTCCGTTTACTTGTTTTATGTCATTATGCCTATGTTCCTCGCACAAAAACATCAGTTAAAGGAATGGTACAGAATTGGTAAGACAAAATACACTTCATGATCACAGATTCACATAAAACTTACACAGTATAATGGTGATGATAGGAGAAAACATCCCATGAAATGTTTTTGTCTGAAATGCCATATTCGTTGAGAAATAAATGAAACTATTTTCCAATCGGAATAAATCGCTTCGAAGCGTTTTATTCATTCGTTGAAATGTGTACAGTTCTCTTTACACGGGTTTTCACTATTTTCTCGTGACCCAGATGGCTGATTGACCTCAAACTTCTACAGGTTTGTCAGTTAAGGTATATGATGGATTACATAATGTGCTTTCACTGTCACTGTCATATGATGGATTACATAATGTGCTTTCACTGTCAGAAATGGTTTTGTCGCAAAAACCAGTTCTGTACCATCCCTTTAACAGATAATTATCTTCGTACCCATTATACATAGGGACATAAGTTGGCTTTGGATGTCAGTTTAGTCTGTTATCAACCTTTGTCTCTGTGTCCGTTAAAGGTACAGTACAGGATTGGTTTCATACCAAAGCAGAAATGTTCACAGATTTACGTATTTCTTTCAGGATATGAAGATGGTGCTGGTAGAAACATACCGTTAAAATAGTTCCGTCTGTAATGCTGTATTTATCCAGAAATTAGTCAAACAACGACCGAAAACAGTTATGATATCGGGGCTACATCAAAACCATTCTTCATGTTTTATAAGAAAAATTGATCCTTTTTTTGCAATTTCTTGTGACTCTGATATCCGATTGAGCTCAAATTGTCACATATTGTTTGTTCATGTTGGATTAGACAAAGTGTGAGTGTTGTTCTGTAATCTTTACCAATCATATATTATACCCTTAATAGATAAAATGTTTCACCGCAAACTAACCACTCACTTTGTTACTTTGAGTAGGCCAAAAAACTGCATAATTGTTATATATTCACATAAACATGTACAAGCATAGAGGGAAGATTCAAGATACAGGTTAAATTGTAAAATTTCAATAAGCAAAGTTTTGACAGGAGCGCCCCGGATGCAACCTCCTCGAAAGATCGTCTTCATACCCAAAATGCTTGAAAACGCACGCACGGGAATGTCTAAATAAAAAAAGACATGTTGAAAGTAGTTCGATAATAGACAAGTTCACTTAATTCAATTGGAAATATTATACAGCCCTGTATAAATGGCCTATATTGGAGCTGTTTTGTTTACGTTGAGCCTCAATCAATTGTACAAATAGCAGCCACTGTGATCTGTGCATAGTGGTTGGAGTTGTGACCGAATTTTAATATGACTTTCTCGATTAAAATGTTCTTCGATTCTCGTATATACGGCTGTTGATGAGACCTACAATGCCAGTACTTCAACGTTTGCATGGGATAGCTAGAGATTCCTTCCCTGCAGCTACGAGTGACTTACTTGTCTCTTGCAAGAGTGTGTCTGTTTTCATTCTCTTGGCGAAACCAATTTCCACACATTGGTCTGATGTTTGTGCAAATATGACGGATGAATCAAGCGATGAAGATCATGACCTAGTTAGACAAGAAAGGCCCCCATTTTCACATCAAATGATCAACTCCATCAGGCAGATACATTTCACACACAGCACAAACACACACAAAACAAAAGGCCAGATGCAGAAATGGGACTCTCTTCCCAAGGCTATAACTCTACCGATCAAAGATAATGTGATGTATATTCATTTTAATTCAATTGATTTCAAATTAACATGCCTGGATGAATAATATATGGGGCTTTAGATACAATCTATAAGGAGGACTTCTGTAAGTGGAGTGGCGACGTTGTGACACCCCCATACACTCTGGCCTCCCTTATAACACACTGCTTGTATAAATATACTTACCCATAACGAAATGAGGTGACAAATTCAATTCTCAATTTGTAAAATGTCATCTGTATACTATGTTAAATCGATCTTTGTCACTTGCTCCCAAACCAATAACTCTATATAGTTCTGAAAGGTGCATCAAAGATGGTGTGAGTAATAATGATATTATTAGTTTCTGTACAAGTATAAAACATTTTGTCGACAGATAGTTCTGGTGTTTGTTTTTTAACGTCATGCAATACTGGAGGGCAATAGTTTGTGGGTGGGGCAACCGCCCACCAATTCGAGGCTTGTGTCCCATGAACTTTGTCCTATACAAGGGCCAATTTCATAGAGCTGCTTAGCACAAAAAAAATTGCTTAGCACAAAAATAACTTCCCCAATAAAACAAACCACCATTAAAAATTCCATTTGATATTCATGGTCAGCGAACAAAAGCCGAAGAACAATTTCAAGTGATACACAAAACACACGGAAATTTGGTTGTTAATCCTGTTTTCATTATGTCATGCTTAGCGAATTTTTGTGCTAAGCAGCTCTATGAAATTGGCCCCAGGTTATAAGTGTAGGCTCTACATTTGTTCAACTTTGCAAAAACATGCAACTCAATTTTCAAACGCCGGGGTTCAACTTTTAATTTAACCCTGTTTAGAAGTTTTGAAAATCTGAAAATTGGGAAAGTTGGACCTGACTCTTTCTTCGCCCGTGTCGAATTGAAATGATCAATTAGTAACTCTTGTTATTCTTTGCACAGTTTGTGGGAACGATGACTGCGAGGAATCCGAGGGGGAGACGTGTTCAACCTGCCCGGCCGATTGCAACAAGTGCCCGCTGTCTCAGGGCGCTGTGGCCGCCATAGCGTGCTCCTGCATCTTCATCATGGCCGTGTTCTGTGGCATCATAGGGGTAAGTCACAGTCCACGACTGTTTCATGCACGTATAATATAGGAACCTCTTAGGTAATATCATACTTTGGTTTTTATCAAAGAAATACAGATTCATGTGCAAAAATATCAAGACAGATACAGTAACAGTCGTCTGTGACAATTTCAGTCCCATACGGTGCCCAATTTTTGAGAAAACAGTGAAAAACAGCCACAGTATTTCTTAAGTCTTTTCTATTTTATTTTTGTTTTTTTAAAAGATCAAAAAGATTTTCGGTCGTTGTTTTAGTAATTTGTAGATAAATACACCATTTCAGGCGGGGAAATGTTGACAGTATGTTTCTACCACCACCATCTTCATACCATGTAAGTTATACGTAAATCTGTGAACATTTCTGTTGTGGTTTCTTGCCAAAAAGTATGATACTACCTTTAAGTTATGGCAACATCATTTTATGCAACCGTTGTCTGTTTCTATCACAATATGTAATATGTATGAGATACAATATGTATCTCTCATCGGTCACATCATCCGCGTGTCAATGATTGCAATATCTACATGTATAAGACATTTTCAAGTTAAAGGTTTAGGCCTATTGTAATCAAAACTCAACCTGTCTATCATTGTTTGTGATTAAAAATATTGTATATAGAAAAATGAGGTGTTTTTAGACACATAATTTTAGCACCCCACTTTTCGCGACGAAAAACATTGCTTACGTCACATGCAGAACGCCACGCAGTATACTGTGGTGCAAGATATACTATAGTTCTGTAGGTGACGTCACACGCTATTGTTGCGTGGATCGGTTCCAAGAGGGGCTTTTTGGGGGGCGGGGCGTACATGTACTGATTTTGTTACTTTTTGGTCAAACTTAAGCACCTGCATAGAAATATAAATTTATATAGTCATTAATTATGTATAAAGCAATAATATTAAAGCACTTTCACCCCTTTCCCAAAATTGGTTACAGTAAACCTTTAAATCTGAATAGCCTCTATAGAATCTGGTACACAGACTTCTTCCATTGCACATTAACACCTCAGTTTGAATTTCCCGGACTAAAGGCACTGTTGCTATATCACATGATTCGGGGCAAGCTTTTGCATAGTGATATCCATCTTAAGAGTGGTCTGGTTCATTTGTGCCATTCGTATCCATAATGAACAGTGCATTGGTGCAAGACGTCTTGTTGTGTAACCAAAGCTTGCACCGCATCATGTGATGTAGAAACAGAGTCTTTAGTCTGGAGAATTCAGGTTTTGATGTTTACGTACTGTTAAACGAATTCTGTGTTTGCAGATATTGTTCAATTTGAACTCGCAACTAAGGTCTTATTGAATCTGCTCATATCCATTTCGGTACATTTTGCCATTTTAGCAGCTAATCGATTTATTGATTGACTGAGAGTCTGACTGACCCTGCTTCCAACTGACCGAGTTATAGTAGCGAGCTTGTTTCAAATGAACAGGAGCAAGCAGTCTATATCAAGGGCATGGGAGCAGCCATTTAACAGGCCAGCATGCAAGCAAGCAGTATACAGGGTGTCCCAGAAAAAAACGCAACACTGTGTCGGGACCCATTGTGTTAAAATGAAACTGTTTATCACTTCAAGATTCAGGTATGTGATACAGCCATGTCTTGGCTATCACCATGTAGAATTTCAGCATTTTGGGGCTGAAATTGGCGAAAATATGACCAATTGAAAGAGTACTCCTTAAAAACAAATTTGCAAGGATAACACGCCGATTGGTCAATGCACACAGAATGTGTATGAAAGAAAGATGAACATCGGGTTTTGAGGTTAGGTGATTCAGTCTTAGTTTTTTCACTCAATTTTAGTCCAATTTTGCTCAAATTCTACATGGTAATAGCCAAGACATAGCAGTATCTCATATCTGAATCTTGAAGCGACAAACAGATTAATTTTCATATAATAGTTCTCGACACAAGTGTTGCGGATTCTTTTTGGGGACACTCTGTATAGGCCTAGCGGCCAACCAGCGCCATGTTTGCTTCTGAGTGATTGCACCATTCATTGAGTCATTGATGGTTACATTTCCCTGAGGAGAATTGTCCTACGTCTTGTGAATGCTCAGAGTTTGATTGATGTCAAATTGAATTCAAAATTACTTTTGAGCCTGAATTTGAATCATATTTTCCGCTGTACCTGGTCTTTGCCAACTTCGTGGTTTCACGATCATGCATGATGGTGATAATGTTTTATGCTAATTGTCAAAATCGCTAATGTCTGCTTATTAAAGGTACATGTAGTATCATACTTTGGTAAGAAACCAAAACAGAAATGTTCACAGGTTTACGTATAACTTACAGTGTATGAAGATGGTGGTGCTAGAAACATACCAGAAACCAAAACATACTAGAAACATTGTCCCGCCTGAAACGTTGTATTTATCCAGACATTTGCAAAACAACGACCGAAAATCTTTTTGATCTTTTAAAACATCAAAAATAAAAGAGAAAAGACTTAAGACTGACTGTGGCTGTTTTTCACTGTTTTCTAAAAAAAAATGGGCTCCGTATGGGACTGAAATTTTCACAGATGACTGTTACTGTATCTTCCTTGACATTTTTGCCCATGAATCTGTAATTCTTTGATGAAAACAAAGTATGATATTACCTTTAATTTGTAGACAGTATATAGTTATAGGCCTATTGCTGTTCTGTATGCCACCACCCGTCTGGATTCCGCCTCCCTTCCCGTTTACCAGATCAATCTTCATTCTATTTCCATCTCACCTGACCCTGATATTTATTGACCACAAAAAGCATGAACATGTCATCGTGCACCACCAGGGTTTATATAGTGCTCCATAATGTTATGACAAATGCTACCTTGATTATATAGGCCTATATATTATTCCTTATTCCCACGGTCCATTGCGCCAGCCAAGTCATGTATGTACGCCGTATTATTAGTGGTGTACTGGTGCAAGGTCGTGTTGATATCATTTTGTTGGTTAGTGTAATTGTCCTTGGTTTATAATCACAATATAAAAAGAGTGGGTGTCTCTAACCGTGTCAAAACAATGATACGTAATTAACTTAAAGGTACAGTACAGGATTGGTAACATACCCAAACAGAAATGTTCACAGATTTACATATAACTTACAGGATATGAAGATGGTGCTGGTAGAAACATACCGTTAAAATATTTCCGCCTGAAATGGTGTATTTATCCAGAAATTAGTCAAGCAAAGACCGAAAACTCGGGGTAAGATCAAAACCAAGTTATAAGAAATATGGAGTTGGATTTTCGCTGTTTTCTCGTGACTCAGATGTCCGATTGAGCTCAAAATTTCACAAGTGTATCATTTCATATACATGTTTGATCAGACAAAGTGTGAGTGCTGTTCTGTGACCTTTACCAATCATGTATTTACCTTTGAGTGTGTCAATATTGACAAATCTCTTCCTAGGATTTATCACGCTTGCTTTCTTGTGAGTTGATATCTATAGCAGAAAGGAATTGTTTTGTTTTTAAGGAATCTGTTCATATATTTCAAATGTTCTTCTGCCCCCCCTTAAATTGTGATCTTTTTAGCTGAACTAAACATTTTTGAAACGATACGCATGCATGTAAGATGACAAATGCCTGTGTGAAATAGTGATGAAAGCATTTGAATTTGAATTGCTAATGCTGCGCATTATCTTAAAATGATCCTTGGGATATAGCGGTATGTGGGTGGTTTCATGGCTTTTGACTGCCAAACGAACTAAGATAATTGACTGTTGGGGACACCACCAATGTATGGCTGCATGGATAGCTCAGTTGGTATAGAGCGTCGGTGTGGTATTCCGGAGGTCGTTGGTTCGAATCCCGCTGCAATCAGATATTCTTTGTTCACTTTTCAATTAGTGGAATAGAAATCTGTTACACCTGGCCTTGATTCTAAACTCACATCATCTCGACATCATGTGTCTCAAGGCTCTATCATCAGAAATGGTATACATAAATAGATACTGACCCAGTATGGGATGCACGCGCGTGTGTGTAATCTATATCAGGCAAACTAGAGATGCATCACTATAGTAGCAGGTGTTTTGTGTTGTGTTGTATCCACGACACGCAAAAAAAAAAACACACAGTATATCTAAGAGGTGTCAAACTGTAGCGGTGTTTTCGCTGGCATACACACGGCGTCTAGCTAGCTCTGTCTGTCTGCCACAGGTCCCATTCCCCGTGTGTAGGTCACCAGATCAAAACTAAAACATGTCAGAATTAATCATGAGGAATATTTGCAATGCTGCAATTTACCTGCGAGATGTACATGTACATCGGTGATGCATTACCCTTGACTTGCCCCCGAAGGCATGAAAGGAAAAAAAAGGTCAATGCTTCAGTGCGTATTCGATCATTCCTAATCATTTCCATCATTTTGGAAGTGAGTCGCTTTAATCTGTTCGACCTTTCTTGCCATAGAATCTTTCATTATAATCATGTCCACTACAGTGAGTTTGTTACTATCAAGATGGCTTAAATCATGCTCAAATAATGAGGTATAATTGCGCTTATGAAAGGGGGATTCATACTTAAAGTTAGTATCATACTTTGGTTTTTGTCAAAGAAATGCAGATTCATGGGCAAAAAATATCAAGGAAGATACAGTAACAGTCATCTGTGAAAATTTCAGTCCCATACGGTACCCACTTTTTGAGGAAACAGTGAAAAATAACCACAGCATTTCTCAAGTCTTTCCTCTTTTATTTTTGATCTTTTAATGATCAAAAATAATGTTGGTCACTGGTTTTACTCTTTTCTGGATAAATACAGCATTTCAGGCAGAAGTCATTTAACGGTATGATTCTACCATCACCATCTTTATTACCCTATAAGTTATAGATAAATCTGTGAAGATTTCTGTTTTGGTATGCTACCAAAGTATAATAGTACCTTAAATGCGGCGTTTCTTTACTTTGATATGACGAAACATGTATGAGTTACAAGGGTATTTTGTGAACCATTGTTTCCGTATAGGTTTACTAAAAACAAATGAAAAACAATTAACCAATAATAATTATGTAACTTTTTGTTCAACGACAAATTTTGCATGCAGCAATTTAACTTACTGGAATATGACAAACATTCAAAATCGTAATGTACCTGTGAATGACTTCAACAGTTTGTTGAAGGTGCTAGCATATACTGTGTGTTATGCATGGGAAGTTGATCCTTGCTCACGGGTCATTATCGCACTGCATTATTTTGCTGACTTAATTCCTATAACAAATGTCCGCCTGGTATATTGTAATAATAACCGAGGATGGGACCTTAGGGAGACTTTCCCATAGGGTCGTGCACAAACTTTACTTATCTTTTTCTAAACATCCTCCAAACCAATGAACTTGAAATTGACATATGTTCATATTGAGAGCATTCTCTGTCTTCTATTAAAATATGGACATTACAAAAATACGTCTTTAAAAGGTAGCTGGTACCTTAGGGAGTCATCGGATTGTCTCCCTAAGTCCCGATGTCTCCCTAATTTCCACTTTAAGATGCTAACGTGTTTTCTTAATACCCCATTTGTAATTATAATGCTAATATCGTACGCACTGGAAAAGGCATGCTAACCCTCCGCAGAATAACGTTATGAAATCGCATAAGTGACGTTTGGTGATAAGCAGGAAAGATCAATGTATTTGCTTATCTGTATAAGCAACACTGTACAAAAATTGCTCTCAACTATTGTAACACATACACAGACTTTGAAAATGTGCATTATATTCAGTTTGAGTTAAAGGGAGCATATATAGGATTTGCAAAGATGTGCGTTTTGGCTGAATTTGGTACTTAAACAGAAGTGAAGGTCTTAAACTTCCTTACAGACATTGTTTCATGTACCTTTTTATGCTTTGTTCATCTGGATAGCAGAAATACGGCCGAAATAATCTTGCCCCCTCCCGGCCTCCGAATCTATCACGGTTACACCACGCTTTCGAAACGCTACTAAATCGTTCGGAAGAACGATCTTTTTAAAAGACACTAAATCTTGATTTCCTTGAAAAACCCAGCATCTGATGAACCAATATTTCCCATGGTGACTGTTTGCACTGTTGACGAACTGTTGGGTCCATTTTGTGTCTCAAACTCAGTATGTTTTTTTGGAGGCCTTGCAAATCATGTACGCTGCCTTTAACGCATAGGCGTTATACTGAGGAGACAATGCAACGACATAATACTGAGATATACTGTTCAATTGTTGATTTGTAAAGTAGAACAGACATCAAGTCAAAAGTAATATAATGACGTGGCATGTTGGTTCATAGATTTTTTCCCTCAAGCAAGAAGTGTTGGAGGTTCATCGCTACAGGCCGAATTTCTTAACATCTAAATACCTTTGTCTTGAGTAAGACAAAGGTTAACATTGCAAAATGTCATGCAAATGTTTCGGATCAGTTCATAAAAAGTTGTCCCAGCCAAATGTTTGAAGGTTGTATCATACTTTGATAAGAAACCAAAACAGAAATGTTCTCAGATTTACGTATAACTTACAGGGTATGAAGATGGTGATGGTAGAAACATGCCGTTACAATTTGTCCGCCTGAAATTGGTGTATTTATCCAGGAATTAGTAAAACAACGACCGAAAATCGTTTTGATCTTTTAAAAGATGAACAATAAAAGAGAAAAGACTGTGGCCGTTTTTCACTGTTTTATCAAAAAGTGGGCACCGTATGGGACTGAAATTTCCACAGATGACTGTTACTGTATCTGTCTTGATATTTTTGCCAATGAATCTGGTATTTCTTTGATAAAAACCAAATTATGATATTACATTTAACATCATTTATCGCACGGTATCTTTGTAAAGCAGAATGGAATACAAGTAGGCGTACAAGTAGGTATAATAATATGTATAGCTGCACACACCGATATGTGACATTTGGATGCACAGTGAAAGCTTTGTGAGATCCAATCTGGTATTATTTGATGCCTGAGAGCCAGCGGCTAATTCTTGATCAACTGATACCTTAAACCTTAACGTCAATTCGGATATCTCAGTAAGGGTCAAAGTTATACTTGGGTTTTTTTTTGTCTCAGGTTTAAGGTCATACAGTCTTCTAAAGAAACCCCCCTATATAGTGGTTGTTATAACTGCATGCATGCATGCACGAACAATCGTCATTTGCTTGTCTCACTTGATATAGCAGTTGAATTCCAAAATTGTTATCCAAAACGTGATGAAATCAAACGTACAGAACGAGGATAAGTATAGTACGACATTGTAGTGAAGGACTACAGGTCGCCCGCGTACAATTTTTTGAAAAAAAATGTGAATGAAAAAGTGTAGCACAAGAAGAAACAGCTCCGTTTTACAGGATTAGATTCATGCCCTATGGGTCCCTTTTACGTCTTAAAGGTAGTATCATACTTTGGTAAGAAACATAAACAGAAATGTTCACAGATTTACGTATCACTTACAGGGTATGAAGATGGTGGTGGTAGAAACATACCGTTAACATATTTCCGCCTGAAATGGTGTATTTATCCAGAAATTAGTAAAACAACGACCGAAAATCTTTTTGATCTTTTTAAAGATCAAAAATAAAAGAGAAAAGACTTTAGAAATACCGTGGCCGTTTTTCACTGTTTTCTCAAAAAGTTGGCACCGTATGGGACTGGAATTTTCACAGATGACTGTTACATGTATCTGTCTTGATATTTTTGCACATGAATCTGTATTTCTTTGATAAAAACCAAAGTATGATACTACCTTTCAAATCTATCCCACTGCCTCGTGTATTTCAACAGCTTGTGATGGGAAGAGTATGCAGGTCAGTCTCATATGGAATGTCCAAAATGCTTAAATGACCCAATGTCTTCATGCTGTCTTGTTCTTCTCTCATGATTAATTTCAGTATTTCTACTGGAGGCAGGAGAAGATGCTGTGGGACGAGAGCTGGGTGGTCAACTACGATGACATCAAGCCAGGTCAGAGGTCAACCATGGGGCCAATTTCATAGAGCTGCTAAGCACAAAAATTCGCTAAGCATGACATTTCTGTCTCAGTAATAAAAACTGGATTAACAACCAAATTTCCATGTGTTGTGCATCACTTGCAATTGGCTGTTGTTCGCTGACCACGAATATCAAATCGAATTTTCAGTGGTGGTTTGTTTTTTTATTGGGCAAGCCAATTTTGTGCTAAGCAATTTTTTGTTTGCTAAGCAGCTCTATGAAATTGGCACCTGTACCCATGTTTTCATTTCGTAAAATTTGTCCCACCCTGGCCTTATTGATATAACTCCCCTGAAAAAAGAAAGATGGTTCCTTGATTAAAAAAAAGAAAGGAAATTGAAAATCACAATGATGGAAAATAATGTCATAAGCCGAACGCGATTGATCTTGACATTTAATAAGTTCTCTCATTGTGTTGGCCAGCTTCTGTCTGGCATCATTTGTGTCTACTTCGTTTTGCACCTTGCATCGTATTCACTATTAAATGTCATTGAAATGTAATTCTGGAATGTATCTCTGTCAAGGATAGTTGGTACATTTATGAGAAATCGATACTTCGTGATGTTTTATTGTATGAAATATTATATGACAAGTATCCAATTGGTTTCAATGACATTTGTAAAGATTTGGTTTGGATGCATATTTCTTTCAAATGAAAGGAGAAATAACCGACAGGTGTACATTCTATTGAATGTGGAACTCCTTTGTGTGTGGGCGGAATATTGCTGCACATGCATAATCATGTATGTAATATGTTAGACAATGTTAAAAGCTGCAGATCCAAGGTCATTGTTATAGAGATAAAAACAAGTGGAATTTATTTATGGGCTATGTAACCCAGATCAGAGATGGAAACATGATAAAATTTCATATTGACTGGACTGCCAGTGCCGACCGCATAACGCCGTGAACCTTATGTGTAAAACCAAATACTAGAGCCAGACAAAATGACTCAGGTCACCCCAGACACGTCTATACGGACGAATCCAATGTTATTTCATTTGTAAACAATTGAATTCCTTATGTAAATTTACTTCGTGCGCCTACAAATGCTGCCGTCCTGTATTGGTCTATACCCTAGACTACAAACACCAATGACTCTTCACATTAGGTTGTAAGTGCTTTGGCACCAGGGGTAGATTTCACCAAACGCATCGTAACTTACTATCAATAGTAGATCATAACGATACGTTGCAGCCCCACGTCGAAGTCGTAGGATACGATGGGTTATCCTTCGTAACTTGAGATACGATCGATCGTAGGGCTTCGTGAAATCCACCCCTGACCCAATCCTCCGATCAACAAAATGAGATATCATCATGATTGGTAAAGGTCACAGAGCAACACTCATACTTTGTCTGATCAAGCATGTACATGAAATAATAAACCTGTGAAAATTTGAGCTCAATCGGACATCTGAGTAACAAGAAAATAGCGAAAACTCGACTCAATATTTCCTTATAAAACATAAGGAATGGTTTTGATCTTACCCCGAGATCAAAACTGTTTTCGGTCGTTGTTTGACTTAATTCTGGATAAATACACCATTTCATATGGAAATATTTTAACAGTATGTTTCTACCAGCACCATCTTCATACCTTGAAAGTTACACGTAAATTTGTGAACATTTTCTGCTTGGGTATGTTACCAATCCTGTACAATACCTTTAAGGGTGTGTCTGTATATAGTTTTGCACTAAACACTGGATACATTCTAAAAGTAGCAAACATCACAGTCTAGTTATTTATTGAAGCCTTTGCAAGTACATCTTTCATCATTGTGCAGTATGCCTGGCACCTCTATGTTGGGTTATTTTGGTGACCTCCTTCCGGGTCCAGTAACGCTGCACGATGTCCCCTCAAACCATGAAAGTATCCACAATCCTCTTTCAGTCGATAGTTGAAGGAGGGGCGTCGGTCCAGGATGGGTCAGATTTCGGCAACTTCTTCAGTCAATATTTGTTCGCATTTTCTCGAGAGTAATAGTGCCCTTGCCGTGTTTTCCGTCTGTGTATTGTATGTGTACAGATACTGGACTGCGAGGTTTTACTGGTAGCGTCATCAGCGTGAGAACAGACAACGAAGCGTCAAGTATAGGCGGTCTGGCTGCCGCCGCACACTCTAAGCAGCTCTTCACACAAACCGGAATTCTGTGAGTCACTTTCTTTACAAGATTATACACTCTTCACAAATGTCTTTCCTTTTTTAAAAAGCAAATTATGAACATTGATACTATTTAGTACTAAAATCATTTATTTCAATGGGGTTGATTTGTAGATCAGGGCCTGCAACAATGATAATACAAATTGATTCATCACACTTTGATTCTATAAAAGCAAATATGATACAGAAGCCATAATCAATGAAGACAATCTTTCTGTTAGCTCAAATCCAACCAGGGGCCAATTTCACGGCGCTGCTTGAGCACAAAAAAAATTGCTAAGTATGACATTTCTGTCTTAATAAAAACAGGGTTAACAACCAAATTTCAACGTGTTGCGTATCACATGTGATTGTTATTTGGCTGATGTTCGCAGGCTGACCATTAATATCAAATGGAATTTTTAATGGTGGGTTTCTTTTATTGGGCAAGACATTTTTGTGCTAAGCAAATTTTTGTGCTTAGCAGCTCCAAGAAATTGGCCCCAGTCCAGCAAAGTTGAAAATGTATTAATATCATTTCATCACGTGTATACATCGGCTTGAAATCACTTTGTAGATTTCTGCCGAAAGCTCAAATCTCGCTTGATTTGGTTGTGTATACAGTCAACCTTTAACACATTATTTGGCCTCGCTTTCATTACGGACATGCGCAGACTGGCCTCACTCGAAAGTTATCTACGCAAGAGCTCAACAACGTTACCATGGCAATGATCCCAGTCTTGTATTTCGATTGATGCACAGTGGGACACGCTCAATAAATTTTGTCGAGGGTTTTTTTTTTAAACCGCGCAATATCAGTGTTGTATTATACTGGTACTGTGATGCTATATATTTCATGCACTTATTGCACTGTGCCTTAAGGGGTCTCTTATGGTGATATTTGCTTTGCGTGGTAAAGCAATCGTGTACAGCATACATTGTGTCCAGATGGATTGATGCAGGGACATATTGTAGATAGAGACCCTACTCTTCATTTGTCATTCCTGTCAGTGTTCACTGACTTCTCAATTTTTGGTGGTTGTTTTTGTTTTGCCCGAGGGGCCGTGCGGTCGTGTCACTACTATCGCTAATAGCGCGTCACAACGAGCTGTGTTCTCTATTATCATGCATGCTTATAAAATCGTCCATCATTTCGGGTTAAAGGGTGAACTCAAGTTCAGCTGATGACGAGTCTTGTTGCAGTATTTGCCAGTATGTCCTTGGTTTGATGGTATAGACCGATCCGACGACACGATATACTGTCCGCCATTACTGCGGTGTCCCCGCCTGCCTTTTGTCCGGCAACAAATGAATTTACGTCCTCTGCGCTCCATAATTGCAGGGTGTACGTCCCATGATTAGGGGACACACACGCTGCAATATAGAGTGCGACGGACGTAAATTCTTTTGTTGCCGAACAAAATACGGGCGGGGACACTGCAGTAATGGCGGGTGTTTCCTACCTCCATGGTCGCGCCGTTGGATTGGTGTATAGTGTTGTTAGGGCTAACCATTATAACTAATAATCATATGAAGTTGTTTAGCTCATAACCACGTCAACATAATGTTAACAATTAATAAGGATGTAACCTATTATCATTGCTTTCTCGGCCATTTCTCGGACAAATGTATAAAACATAATTGGTAAAGGTAATAAAACAGCACTCACACTTTGTCTGATCCAGCAGGTACATGAAATAATAAACCTGTGAAAACTTAAGCTCAATCAGACATCTGAGTCACGAGAAAATAGCGAAAAACAGACTCAATTTTTCATATAAAACATAAAGAATGGTTTTGATCTTACCCCGAGATCAAAACTGTTTTCGGTCTTTGTTTCACTAATTTCTGGATAAATACACCATTTCGGGCGGAAATATTTTAACAGTATGTTTCAACCAGCACCATCTTCATACCCTGAAAGTTATATGTAAATCTGTGAACATTTCTGTTTGGGTATGTTACCAATCCTGTACTGTACCTTTAAATCGACTAGATTTTGCGCTACATAATGGTGTTCGACATTTTATTGTTGTTTTCTTCTCAAATGTATTCTCTTCCAACAGTAACGGACAAACCATCGCAATTAAAGTCATCAACAAAGTCACATTCGCTTTGGACAAACGAATCCGCAAAGAGGTCAAACAAGTAAGGTAAGGATGCCCAGATCATATAGGGTCTGATTTGACCCCTCGTTTTAGGAAATTATGGGCCTTTGCGAAATGAGGCTTGAGGCTAGGCTTGGGATTTTGTTGGCTATCACCATTTTGTGTCCGAAATTAAATGAATAGCTTGAGATACATGGCGAAGCTGGAGCCTTTCTTCGGCTTCGTCATGTGGCCCGATCCCTTCGTTTCGTTTTGTTGGCCTCTAATGGCGGTAGTAAAATAAGCACCAAGCCTAGCCTCAAGCCTGGTTTCGTAAAGGCCATATGGCTTGTGTTGCTTTTTTGTTTTATCAGTTGAAACAAACATTACCAAAGTATTCACAGTTGTGTTGATGTCAGTACGTTTTATCTTACATTACGACTCACGAAAAAATTCATTTTTTGTGAAGATTTTTTTTTTGTTAGATTCGGAGCAATATGATATGCGGATTATGTTGACGCAAGCGAGCCTAGTGCTATAAAAAGGATTACTTACTGTTCTGAGCACGTTCATGTTTGTATTCCGGTGTTTGGTCGAGTGGGCTTGAAATCCCCGCGGCCGACTCCTTCTAAAGGGGCTTTTGGGACTCGAGAGGGGAAGGGATTTTTTATTCAGAGGAACACAACCTCAAGCCTCGTTTATTGTAAGTACATCTCTCAGTGGAGCTTTGATGTGACGAGAATAGGACGTACGGTGATGGTGTTATAGCATGCACTCCTGCCTGGAGTTTGTGAATTTTACCTATACAGGGTGTCCCAGAAAAAACGCAACACTGTGTCGGGGCCCATTTTGTTAAAATTAAACTGTTTATCAATTCAATATTCAGATATGTGATACATCAATGTATTGGCTATCACCATGTAGAATTTAAGCATATTGGAGCTGAAATTGGCTAAAATATGACCAATTGAAAGAGTACTCCTTAAAAACAGATTTGCAAGGATAACACGCATAGTGGTCAATACACACATGATGTGTATGAAAGAAAGATGAAAATCGGGTTTTGATGTTGGGTAATTCAGTCTTAGTTTTTTCTCTCAATTTCAGTCCAATTTTGCTCAAATTCTACATGATGATAGCTAAGACATAGCTGTATCACATATCTGAATCTTGAAGTGTTAAACAGTTTTCATATAATAGTTCTCGACACAAGTGTTGCGTTTTTGGGACACCCTGTATGCCGCCCATAACATTGGTGCTTCAACACAACACCCTTTACTTGATCGTTTAGGTTCACACGCAGTGAGAAACTAAACATCAATCAATCTATACCGACCTTGAGGGATTGCCAATGGTGTTTCAACTATACCTTCCAGTTCTTGAGTCAATTCCCGTAGAGATATACATAAAATGCCTAATTCAACGTCTGCAGTGACTTTTGTTGCCCCACTCTAAACAGTGTTGTCTAATCAAGATCTAAAAATAACACAATCCAGGTGGTTTATTCATGTCTGAAAGTCTTAAAATGCCAATGGTCATGGGTACGATCGAGTAGGACTGACTTGGAGAGCAACAGTTTCAGCTGCTGTACCAGCCTACATCACAGCCCGAGTCCAATCAATACTTGGTTTGAGTCTATATGAGGGGTTGTCGATAAAAATAATATCACAAGGGCATTTGAGAGAGGCATCATTCGTATAGGTCACTGACTTCAGGTGACGTTCAGCTATTAAGTCTCTTGATTTGCCCGTTAAGTCTTCTCCCCACCACGAATCAATCTTCTTTTCTTTTTTTAATATTTATGATGAGATTTTGATCAAGACGTCACTGGTGACGCGGGAATTTCGCCACACAACTATACAAGGTGTCACAGAATAAAACACAACATTGTGTCGGGACCCAGTATGTTAAAACTAAACTGTCTATCACTTCAATATTCAGATATGTGATACAACCAGATATTGGCTATCACCATGTAGAATTTAACCATATTTGGGCTGCAATTGGCGAAAATATGACCAATTGAAAGAATACTCCTTAAAAACAAATTTGCAAGGATAACGCGCATTGTGGTCAACACACACATAATGTGTATGAAAGAAAGATGAACATCGGGTTTTGAGGTTGGGTAGTTCAGTCTTAGTTTTTTCACTCAATTTTAGTCCAATTTTGCTCAAATTCTATATGGTGATAGCCAAGACATAGCTGTATCACATATATAAATATTGAAGTGATAAACAGTTTAATTTTCATATAATAGTTCTCGACACAAGTGTTGCGGGTGTTTTTTTTTTGGACATCCTGTACAGAGAATCGAGTTGGCCTAGGCTAGGTATAGATCATGATATCATTGTGTTGAATGCAAACCCGTCCTTGCACATCTGCCAGATGTTCCAGTGAAATCCAATTGACATTACAATATATCACATGAAATCAATGCATTTTGGAGACACTCCGGGCAGTGTGATTGAGATCCTATTATTCGCCTTGTGCAGAACATTGTATATACGTGCGTCCTTCAATTTACAGACAAAAAAATACCTACCACAAATCAACGAGGATTTTCATGTTGACTTGACAATGTTTGACGTGTTGAGTGTATGAACTTTTGACTCGGTCCATTATCAAGTTAGGCCTCCACACACATACACACGTTTATACTGAATATCGACACGTACGACTGCGATCTATATTACGCGACAGTTGGTCAAATTTCCCTTGAGCCATGACGAAGAGGGAGAAACAATTGTACATTTTCAAAATATGTGGATCGGATTGCGGAAACACCATGTAAGAATCGTTCGTACTTTCGCACTTATTATTTCGTTCGCACTTCTCGTATAAGGTCTCAACGTTTCGACTAGCCTGCTCTAGTCATCATCGGGCTCACTAGAGCATCAAGCTAATCGAAACGTGGAGACCTTACGAGAAGTGCGAATGAAATAGAAGTGCGAAAGTACGAACGATTCTTACATGGTGTTTCTGCAAACCGATCCACATACCAATTGTCACCATGCAAAGCCTCAAATCTTTCTCACTCTCAAAATACTTTGTAGTCAGTTCGACACATCAACTGCACGCTTACTGATATTGCAAAGTTGTATATATTTTCAATCAAAATGCTGTGTAAAATAACTGAAAACAATTTTACCGAAGTTGGGCGAAGATGTTATGAATGTGTTCGGTATCAAGTAATTCTAATAGTCTAGTTTCAATTTGCAAACTTTTTTGGATCATAAAAGGTTATGAATGGATCAAATGGTGCATACATTTATTCGAAGACATCATGCAATTTGTCTGTTGCCAGCAAAACATAATGAACTCCGTTTGTTCAATACCGTTAGGTAGTTCTGACAGCAATATCCACGAATCATCTTCCAGAATTGACTGCCTTGGTATAGCATATAGCTCTGGGCAAGCTGACTGTGATGGAGCAGTTTATTTCCATGGGGAATCACCCCCAGCCCAAGACCTATGACTGACTATCACGACTATCTGCATTGATAACATCGCAGGCGTGCTCGGGCACCCAGCTTCATGAAATTAATTTTCATTCTTGCAATATATATATATATATTATATATATTTAGCCTCTACTGGAAATTATTTATCATTGAGTGCGCATCGGACTTCCGGACCAAAAGAGCGGGAAAAGACTTGCAGGCGTTTTTTTTTTTTTTTTTTTGACAACACGTGGTTGAATTGGTTGCAGTGATTCGAATCGGTTTCTCGCGCGTGGTGATGTGTGGTGTTGTGCATTGTGGCTTTAATTAACACCGACCTTGATTGGACGATTTGGATCACGTGGGGGTCTCATCGGTCTCTTGCAAAGCCACGCCCTGAGCTAACCCCCCCCCCCCTCCCCTCCCCTCCCCTCTCTCTCTGATTCGATCTGATAAGCCAGAGAATGATTCTGATCAGAGAGAAATTGAAATGGATGCGTGGGTTGACCGAACGGTGAAGACGTCAAAAAAAAGAAGGTATAACTCCTAGGCTATATGAGCGAGTCAGTTCCGGGCGGTAACCCTAGACTGTCGCAATCTGTAGGCATGCCTTCGAGATACCAACTCGGAATTAGGATTAGAATTCAATGAGTTCTCTTAACTCTCATACGGATGCTTTCACAGGAGGTATAGTTGGAATTATAACTTGTGAAAAAAAAATGATTGGCCTCGGGCAGCTAGAGGCACAAAGAAAGAGAGCATGCAGGAAAATCAACAAGCACAGAATGCGTGGATGGATCCTTAAAGTAGGTTAGCTTGCATATCAGTGACTTATGACTTTCATGTTGAATTTCAAGTGCATTCAGCGTGTCTGCAAAACGGTATCCACCGTGCAACATTGTCGGGTGAAGATGTGCATACATGCATTTAGGATTGTCTGGTGTATCAAAGCAGGCTGCAAACGAATGTTCGACAGCATCGAACGCGCGCATATAGAAATACTATAATACACGGGTTTACACTTCCAAAAAAGCGCATGCGTGATAGTGCCTCGTTTTGAAGTCGCGATCAAAACTGCCGAAGTGTAAACCCGTGTATTGTCTTCGACAATGGACGGGCGTACACTTAGAAAAGTGCGCACGCGTGGAAGTGCCTCGTTTTGAAGTTGCGATCAAAATCCAAGATGGCCGCCATGGTGTAAACCCGTGTATTGTACACGTGTCCCAATTCTCTGGCTGCGACCGCAAATAACACACAAGTCTATGGAAATGGCTGCAGTCACTGGCTATAGTGCCTGCCATTGGTACATGCGTAATTTGCAGTTGCAGCCAGAGAATTGGGATACGGTCTATTATTATGCAAAGACAACGGTAAGGTAAAATGTTTCTCTCAGTAATGCTGTCAGTATCGATAACAATGCATCCGAATACCTGCCCAAACACATCAGAGCTGGTGTCGATTTCGGCAAATCGAAATTGACTACAATTGGAACGTGGAACCAAAACAATAACATTTTTTTAAATGCTGAAACCGTTATTTCGGTCTTAAGTCTGAAAATGTGAACCGAAGTTTTCATATTGAAGTCTATCAGGTTTAATACTGCTCAGATAAAAAATTATGCATTTCGAGGAGCATAAATGAAATAAATGATTTTTACAAAGTTTCACATGTTAAATATGTGATGTAGGCCTACCTTTAACGTGAAAAATCGTATTGAGGTTTCATTTCGTTAATACGAGTTTGTTTTAAAATGAAAACATTGATGAATCAAAGAGACAAAACAGCCCGACACCCCAACAAACAAGCACAACAAGATACTAGTAGTTAGACAGACAATGCAAGCACGTCCTCTTGGCACACGATCCGTCTCTGGGGTGGGTGGTGGGCGGATGCTTGCCACGCCCCTGGGCAAGCACCTGTCTCCCCATGGGGACATTATAGTGCAGGTGCTTTGGTATATAGCTAGTACTAGCGTCGCTTGTCTAAATGCCTGGAGCTCCCCATGACTGCGTTGGTGTTATAGACTCCAGAAATCGGTCAAACAGTCTTCACGTCATCCTGACACGTCTTGCACGCATAGTACGTCTATGACTAGCTGAAGAAGGCCAAACCTGCCATGTCCGATTGCGGAGCATCATCTGAAATTCGCCAGGAGACGCGAACATGAGAATGCTTTGGCCTCTTAAGAAAGCACCCCGCAGGAATAATAATGAGGCCAACGTCGCTAAGTCATACAAATGTTCATCTCTATAAATCGTTCGGTTGTTTTTAAGAAAAAGACAATTGATATGAATAGAATGTCTTGACAAGGGCGACTTTTCATTTCATTACGAATCTCAATAACGTCACACACGTCGCTGTCAACGATGTGCATAATTCTACTTGAACGTCCTCATGTATCGACAGACATGTTGACTACATTATAGATGGAAATCAGGATCTACAAGAAATTTTTAATCATACAAAATTAGAACTATCGATGTTGTCACACCCTTAACGGTTTCTTGCACAAGACAGGAGTGTTGGTACTTTCATTCAAGTGTAAGACCACATTGCCTATAGTGTTACTACATGCATTACAATGTTTCATATTCATGATTAAATTTCTCGCTTGTTAAAGGGAGCATATATGGATTTGCAAAGATTTGGCTGAATTTGGTAATTAAACAGAAGTGAATGTCTTAAACTTCCTTACAGACGTTGTTTCAGGTACCTTTTTACGCTTTGTTCATCTGGATAGCAGAAATACGGCCGAAATAATCTTGCCCCCCCCCCCCCCCCCTCCGAATCCTTCACAGTAACACCACGTTTTCGAAGTGCGACTAAATCGTTCGGACGAACGATCTTTTTAAAAGAAACTAAAACTTGATTTTCTTGAAAAATGCAGCATCTGATGAACCAAGATTTCCCACTGTTTATGAACTGTTTATGAACTGTTGAGTTCATTTTCGGTCTCAAACTCAATTTTTTTTGGAGGCCTTGCAAATCATGTACGTTGCTTTTAAAAGTTGTTTGACTAGTTAAAATGGAATAGCCATGTGATCTGATGCGTAGTAGCTACTGCTGTAGAGACGTCAACTCTCCAAATTTGAATTACAAATAATTTCAGTAATATAGACCATTCGTGGCATGGTGTTGTATTTCATCAATTGAATGTTCCACAATTAATGTTGAGCACTTTCGCCATTGGTCATCTAGCAATCCCGTTTAACAAACATATGGGATGATATCCCATATGTTTGTTTGTTATACACTGCATCGTGACATAGCATTGCAACGCACTTTACACAGAGTTCTTTCAACTTGTTACACTAATGGATGAAGTATTTAATCTGCTGGCGTTGTGTTGATCCAGCGACATATCAAACATGCATAAAGTGTTGACGTCGCTGTCTTAATCTTCTAGATAAGTTGCTCTAGCGGGATCTTCACGTCTATGGTCACTTTAGCGGTCAGGTCGGTTTAGAATTAAGATCTGTGGAATGATAAGCCCATCATCATCTTCACTTATTCCTCTCTCTTTTTATCAGAGACATCCATCATGCAAACCTATGCAAGTTCATGGGAGGATGTATTGAGGTACCTCAAGTTGCCATAGCGACAGAATACTGCCCCAAAGGCAGTCTGACTGATGTTCTTCTAAACGACGATGTGCCGCTAAATTGGAGTTTCAGGTAAGCCTATTGAAAGCCTCTTACACCCTATTTCAATTTGGTAGTGTTGTCGGACCGCTGATGTTGCTGTTGTTGTTGTTGTTGTTGTTGTTGTTGTTGTTGTTGTTGTTGTTGCTGCTGCTGCTGCTACTTCTCCTACTGTTAGTATAATAACGGTTGCTGCCTGCTGTCTTGGTTGTCGTTGCTCATTAAGCTCTTTCTGATGTTGTTGTTAATGTTACGGCTTTTATTTACATGCTTTGTTAAGTTGCAGGTTTGCTGTTGCTGCTGCTGCTGTTGCTGTTGCTGCTGTTTCTCTTGCCGCTGTTGTTGCTGCTGCTGCTGCTGCTGTTGCTGTTCCTGCTGTTCCTGCTGCTGCTGCTGCTGCTGCTGCTGTTGTTGTTGTTGTTGTTGTTGTTGTTGTTGTTGTTGTTGTTGTTGTTGTTGTTGTTGTTGTTGTTGTTGTTGTTGTTGCCGCTGCTTCTGCTGCTGCTGCATGTTGCTTCTGTTCCCGCTGCCGCTACTACTGCTTTTTCTCTTGCCGCTGCTGTACTGCTGTTGCTGTTGTTGCTGCTGCTGCTGCTAAATGTTGCTTCTGTTGCCGCTGCCGGTACTGCTGCTGTTTCTGTTGTTGCTGTTGTTTCTGTTGTTGCTGTTATTGCTGTTGTTGCTGTTTCCGCTGCTGCTTCTGTTGGCGTTGTTGCTGCTGCTGCTGTTGCTGCTGTTTCTGTTGCCGCTGCTGTTGCTGTTGCTGCTGCTGCTGCTGCTGTTGTTGTCGCTGCCGTTGCTGCTGCTGCTGCTGTTCTTCATGTTCTTGTTGCTACCAACGTTACTACTCTGTGAACACTGGTATTAAATCCCGGTTTAAACTAGGTTGTGCTGTTGTACAACAGCACTTGTTGTATTCTGCGTGATATGACGTCAGTGACCTTTCATGACGTCACCGAACATTGGACGCCATTATGCAATTTTCAATCCACTCAATTTATAACCTATATTACATGGTTCTTAGATATATGTTCCGTGCATTCGGTGCTGTTATTTGTTCATTTTAAAATTATGTACCAGCGCCTTTATGGAATCGAAGAATCTGTGATGGAGATTTATTTATTTAGCTGTCTAGTATTACAGTCATATGGTAGAGTAGAGCTCTCTAACTCACCGTTTAGTATGTGCCCATTGCCTCACCTTGCCTGCAGTAGCACCTTATCAACCTCCTAACTCAATATCACTATGTCAGGGCACGTTGTGTGGACTGCATTTTTTGTGCATTTTCCCACCTCTTGAAACCAAACCATTTCACATCATAATAGTCTGGCCTATGTCCATTCCCCGTGGACTGCATGTGGTCATGTTGCAACGTGCCTTCAAGTGCAGAGGAAATGTTTTCCGATGGACTACCTGGATGGGGTTGCATATTTCGTCTCACACGCCGTGCGACCTTTTCCCCAAGATGTCAAAAAAAAAAACTTGATTGTATCGACTGGGCAATGTCGTGCTATGTTACAGGGTAGATGGTATGCCATAGTGCGATGCACACTCCCGAGGGGTCCTCTACCTTAGTGCATGCTCCGTCTGCGGACGAATAAAAGCACGGACCTAAATATTCCAATGGGAGACTTTGGAGTTGGGTCTTCAAGTTAATAGCGCACTCCATCCGTCATTTTGACAGTCGGATGGATGTATGAATCATATAGGCCGTGTCCGAAAAGGGCTTCCAAGAGCTACGGCTAGGTCTATTGTCTAGGTGTCTCCGCGTATTTCCAATGGCACGAAGACCTAGACCTAGCTCTAGACAACAGATTCGAATGCAGCCATAGGCCGTGTCTGAAACGGGCTTCCAAGAGCTACGGCTAGGTCTATTGTCTAGGTGTCTCTGCGTATTTCCAATGGCACGAAGACCTAGACCTAGCTCTAGACAACAGATTCGAATGCAGCCATAGGCCGTGTCTGAAACGGGCTTCCAAGAGCTACGGCTAGGTCTATTGTCTAGGTTCTCTGCGTATTTCCAATGGAGCGAAGACCTAGACCTAGCTCTAGACAACAGATTCGAATGCAGCCATAGGCCGTGTCTGAAACGGGCTTCCTACAGCTACTGCTAGGTCTATTGTCTAGGTGTCTCCGCGTACAAGAGATTCGGATGCAGCCAAAGGCTAGCCTTTTCCCCATCATTGGGAGCACTGTACTACCCAATTCAGAAAGCCACCCAACATCGCGCCGAACCAAATTGAAGGCAACACATGAATGAAGTCGGGAAGTTTGACGTCTGAAACAATAAATCCGCGCATCAGACGGCAAAAGAAGGACGGTCTCGGTCGTCCATGACAACCTCAGACTTTATTGGAGCGAGTTGATTTAAGACTTCTCTCATGTAATTGAGCCTAACTCAGTGGGAATGCACTTCCGTTTGTACAGATAAGCAGTGACCTTCAGAGGTAGACCCCTATAGATCGAAATCCAACTAGAGAAATCGGACATTTGAGGTTTTTGGAAAGTGCTGCAAAAGAAGTCTTTTTCTTGAGTCTCGGATTTTTTCCTTGGTTTCATTGGTGAAATTTTAAGCTTTACTTTTTGGATAACTGTTCAAGTATTCTTCGTGCTAATTGTTATCAAGAACACTAATTAATTAGTGCAAACTCTACTGAGCATATTGAAACTTCAACTTTCCAAGTTGTATACATTGTATAAACAACACAGGGGCCGATTTCACTGCCTTGCGATCATCACTAAAACCCAAATCCATCGCTAAAATTGCTATGCAAAGTAGCGATCAATTTTCCGTTTAGCGATGGATTTGGGCTTTAGCGATGATCGCAAAGCGTTAGTGAAATCGGCCACTGGTCTCCGAAAAATCACATTTTTTTTTGTATCGCGTATTGACTTTGTGGGGATGTGATGTGCGTGTGTGTGTTTTCAGTGAACCATGACCTTGGTCGTTCTGCGCCTGTGATCCCGTGTGGGTCTCCAATCTTCGTGAGAAAAAGAGCGTAGTGACATATATTTTGCAATTTCTCGTTCCTGTTGCATATCATACGTTCTAAACGGATTGTAGTAATTCTGACCATATATCTACGGTATTTACACTTTATAATTGAACTGGAATTTAATTATGCGCCTTTTAATGTGTTTATATTGAAAAATTGCGCTATATAAATAATATGCATCATCATCATCATCATAAAAGACAAAGCAAAAAAAAACCGGTTCGGTGCAAGTAAAACACTGTAATATACGCGTCTGAAACGGGTACGATAGCAATGGTAATTGACAGATACAGAACTGTCAGCATGCAATATACTTATACTTATTAAACAGGTGTCAAACATTAACATACCAGCATTGCACTGAATGCCATACTTGTTGATATAATGATCCTGTGTGCCTTTATTTGCACACATCATGCATCACTGCATGAAGTTCACTTGTCTGCTACCTCAATCTGATTTATTGGGTCGACCTTGCCTAGTCCCTTCTTATCTGTTTGGTTCAGCGCGTTACTGGAACGCCTGTCTGAGCCACGAGTTACAATCCACTTTGAAGCTTTAAACGAGGAAACGAGAGTTGGCCTTGTAACCTTTCGCTCAACTATGAAATCCCCAGCAAAAAATAGCAACAGGAGCAGGCGCGGGGGAGCTGAAACCAGCGAATAGCAGCAAAATCCAGCCAATATATGTTATACAAGTAGCTGAAACCAGCGAATAGCAGCAAAAGTCAGCGGATAGCTCAAACCAGCAAATAGCAGCAAAAGCAGCGAATAGCTCTAACCAGCAAATAGCAGCAAAAGCCAGCGAATACCTCTAACCAGCAAATAGCAGCAAAAGCAGCGAATAGCTGAAACCAGCGAATAGCAGCAAAAGCCAGCGAATAGCTCAAACCAGCAAATAGCAGCAAAAGCCAGCGAATAGCCCAAACCAGCAAATAGCATAAAAGCCATCAGCGAATAGCCCAAACCAACAAATAGCAGCAAAAGCCAGCGAATAGCTCAAACCAACAAATAGCATAAAAGCCATCAGCGAATAGCTCAAACCAGCAAATAGCAGCAAAAGCCAGCGAATAGCTCAAACCAACAAATAGCAGCAAAAGCCAGCGAATAGCTCAAACCAACAAATAGCAACGAAAGCCAGCGAATAGCTCAAACCAGCAAATAGCAACAAAAGCCAGCGAATAGCAGCAAAAGCCAGCGAATAGCTCAAACCAAATAGCAACAAAAGCCAGCGAATAGCCCAAACCAGAAAATAGCAGCAAAACCCAGGGAATAGCTCAAACCAACAAATAGCAGCAAAAGTCAGCGGATGGCTCAAACCAACAAATAGTAAAGCGAGCGAATAGCTGAAACCAGCAAATAGCAGCAAAACCCAGCGACTATAGCTGAAACCAGCGAATATGAGCAAACGCCAGCGAATAGCGCTAACCAGCAAATAGCAGCAAAAGCCAGCGAATAGCTCAAACCAGAAATAACAACAAAAGCCAGCGAAAAGCTCAAACCAGCAAATAGCAGCAAAAGCCAGTGAATAGCTCAAACCAACAAATATCAGCAAAAATATCGAAATTCTGATCAGACTCTTCACCATACAGTCTGCACTTCAAATGGCGAAGTCTGTAATAGATTGCTGTCAGTCACAGGAACCAATTAATTTCACCGCAAGCAAAAGAAAACAGTAATGTCAGACTCAACAACCTATGTTCAAGCGAGTTTGTAGCAAATAATCGTTGTACATCAATCTGTTCTAAGTAGGTTGGTTAATCTTTAACAGGTACAAGCGCAGTGATATGCACGTTCGAAATTAAAATCTGCTTATTAATGTAACTGCATGGCCACCTAATTGAGGCACAGGCCTTTTCGAGAAAAAAAACATCATGTACGGAAAATTGGTCGAAATCTCTACGTTTTATGGGGTCATATTGTACGTTTTTGGGTGTGTATGTCGTTATTACATGTTACTTAACTGATATTCGTTAAAACAAAAATAGTTGCCATGACATTTATGTATAAAATGTAATTCATTTGTAATGATGCATGCATGCTGGCGTCTCAAAGATCGAACCCGAATCCCTTTTCCAAAATAACTTAACTTAAAAACATATGTCCACAATCTACAGCCAGCCGAGTTCTCTCAACCATTGAGAAATTCTCTCATGGGTCTGGACCTCGGTCAAAATCTCTCAAGGATTCACCAGGGACGTGGGTCACTCTCAAGCATTGGTGTCCTTTCACACGATGACACTTTTGTAAGATTTCGCAACCATGAGATAATTTCTCAATGGTTGAGGTTTTTTTTAGCGTCGTGTGAACAGGCCTGTGTTGCAATTAATGTTCGCTGGTACTCGTCATGAATGTTGTATATAGTTTATACATTTTTGTATTCCTAAGTGCATTCCGGGTCTTATTCCTCATGTATCCGTTACACTTTCAGTAAACATCTTGTGGCACGTTGCATCAAATGCTGCAATTGATCCGTTCCCTTGTGGTGTGTGCTTTTATTTTCCTGTACAGATTTTCTTTCTGCAGTGACATAGCGCGTGCAATGAACCACCTACACAACAACAGAATCTACCACGGCCGGCTCAAGTCCTCCAACTGCGTGGTAGACGATAGATGGGTAGTCAAAGTATCCGGTAAGGCGTCCGAGTCCGATCACGCTGATATCTAGAAAACTAAAACCAGTACCAGTAGATTGATGCATGTAACTGAGACAGTTGATGTACTAGGACCTCTTTGATGATGGCAATAATATATCCACGGTCTGAGAATGTAGCTTATTTCCTTATTAAGGCTGAGCCCGTGCAAGCTTCTTCTCAAGTATCGTTCACTAAACCTTGCAACGTTGACGACCAATGACGGATGGTCTGGGCTTTCTGTGAATGGCGTTGAGCCTTAGCAGCCAGTGTTTATTTGTGCGCCAGTCGATGGTATACTGGCTGTGATGTTTAAATGTTACCAGCGTATAGGACTTTTTAATCAGGATTCCAACGGACTGTTTCAAATTTTTTGTTGATGCCAACAAAATTATTGTTTCAAGGCTTGATTGAAAATGCCCTTAAAGCCTCGGCAGACTTTGTTTTTGTTTTGTGGGTGGACAAATAAATAAATGTCTGAACTATTTATTGCCTGAGAAACTTAACTTATCTTATTATCACGATAACAATCATCTTTGTTTGAATGACTTCGCTTGTAGAGAGATGAAATATTCCTTTTAATTTTGAAATCAACCCCTTTGGTTATTAAGAAGTCGTGAATGAAAACAGAAAATTGAACAAATAAGAATTTATAGCAAGATATTCTGATAGAAATGCTCAAACGAAACATGACTAGCTTACTTAAATGTGTCCTTTAAAGGTAGTATCATACTTTGGTAAGAAACCAAAACAGAAATGTTTACAGATTTACGTATAACTTACAGGGTATGAAGATGGTGCTGGAAGAAACATTACGTTAAAATATTTCCGCCTGAAATGGTGTATTTATCCAGAAATTGGTAACAGTTTTGATCTCGGGGTAAGATCAAAACCATTCTTTTGTGTTTTGTTACAAACATTTAGTCGGGTTTTTGCTATAATCTCGTGACTCAGATGTCCGATTGAGCTCAAATATTCACAGGTTTATCATTTAGCTTATAGGCCTACATGCTTAATCAGACAAAGTGTGAGTGCTGTTATGTGACCTTTACCAGTACTGTGTAATGTGTAATGTGTTATATCTTTAAACAAATGAATCACTGGACTTGATGAGCTTTTTGTGCATCACTAATATCATTTGATTAAGTGACATGTGTGGAATTGTCCTGTATGACGAATATTATTGCAATTCTTTGGTTACGATAATATAGATTATGGTCTAACCGAATACCGGAAGGTGGAAGGTGTTCCAGCTGGGGAGAGTGAAACGTATGCTAGCATGCTCGCACGGGTTTATCTACCGCCTGAGATTCATGAATCGCCTAACTCACCATTAACGCCAGCTGTAGATGTTTATAGGTAAGTCCGCTGCTTTTGCTTTAAAGGTTTACTCTAATCAAATTTGGGAAAAGGGGTGAAAGTGCTTTAAAATTATTGCTTAATACATAATTAAAGGTAGTATTATACTTTGGTAAGAAACCAAAACAGAAATTTTCACAGATTTACGTATATAACTTACAGGGTATGAAGATGGTGGTGGTAGAAACATATACCGTTAAAGTTTGTCCGACAGAAATGGTGTATTTATCCAGAAATTAGTAAATCAACGACCGAAAATCTTTTTGATCTAAGATCAAAAATAAAAGAGAACAGACTTAAGAAATACTGTGGCTGTTTTTCACTGTTTTCTAAAAAAGTGGGCACCGTATGGGACTGAAATTTTCACAGATGACTGTTACTGTATCTGCCATGATATTTTTGCCCATGAATCTGTATTCGTTAATAAAAACCAAAGTGTGATATTACCTTGAATGACTATATATATATTTATATTTTTATGTAAGTGCTTAATTTTGACCCAACAATAGCGTGTGACGTCACCTACAGAACTAATATGGGCTCGCACTACAGTATACTGCGTGGCGTTCTGCACATGACGTAAGCACGGTTTCCGTCGCGAAATGTGAGGTGCTAAATGGGTGTAAAATACCTTCTTTTTCTATATACACATTTTTTAGCACAAACAATGATAGACAGGTTGAGTTTCATAACAGTACATATGTATCTAACTTCATATGAGTTTTGATTACAGTAAACCTTAAATACATCGACTGCCTGTGCGTTCTATACGGTGAAGACCTGTTGGTCTTTTCAGACGTACGCAGTCCGTTTAAACCTGCATGGTCTGACCTAAGGAACCCTGCGTAGGCTGGTTCCTAGACCATATCATGGCCCCGCCTCTCTTACATCTTGGGCGCATTGATCAAGACCTAGATCCATGTTGAATAAACAGGCCCTAAAGATGTTCAGGCTTACTACGATGGTGTTATAGGGGTCAACAGTAGAGGGGATATAGGTCCTATATCACCCACGTGCCATGCCATACAGTCAATTAGAATATAGAGACAGCACGGATGGCCCAGTTCTGATTCACTCCTTGAAAAAAAAAGCCCTCTGGCGGTGACATAGTTGATCCATCCCATTAATAAACCTGATCAGAATTTGGCGATTGCGTCCACATCATGACCTATGCGGTTTAAAGGTACAATCATACATTGGTATGAAACCAAAACAGAAATCTCCACAGATTTATCTATAACTTACAGGGTATGAAGATTATGGTGGTAGAAACATACTGTTAAAATAGTTCTGCCTATATAATGCTGTATTTATCCAGAAATGAGTAAAACAATTGACCAAAATTATTTGGGAACTTTTGAAGGTCAAAAATAAAAGAGAAAAGACTTAAGAAATACTGTGGCTGTTTTTCACTGTTTTCTCAAAAGGTGAGCACCATATGGGACTGAAATTTTCACGGATGACTGTTACTGTATCTTCCTTGATTTTTTTTTGCCAATGAATCTGTATTTCTTTGACAAAAATCAAAGTATGATATTACCTTTAAATCACGTTGGTACACATTTTTCTCTCAAATAATGCAACAAGTCGACTCTGTGCGGCCTCGATAACGAATTTAAATGCATCTTTGGTCAAGCTCTCTTTACAAAGAGATTACCTTTTTAGTAATTTTTAAGAATGGACCACGTTGCTAGTTTCACAGTGTCAATTCAGTTGGATGCCTGAGTGTATACACACATTAAAATCTGTTTCTGTTGTGTGTTGCTGGTGGCCGACGGACGCGTTTACGCTATAGGAACATGGCTCAACAATGGCAGACTCGGATCAATTTCATGACACCATAACTCAAAGAATCTGAAAAGAACTCAAAAGTCTCTATTTTGATACCAGTTATTTCAGAATGGATTCACGAAATGGAGACGGAGCCTTAGCCTCTGTTTCGTCAACGCCCGTAGAATGGCTCAGACCAGCAGATAATATAACAACAAGGCAGAAGATTTCAGCAAACCTGAACAAAATCGTGATCAGTCTACACCATAAAATGGCGATGTGAAATTGCTGTCAGTCACGATAACTACATTGTTTCACCGCAAGCAAAACGACTATAATTATCAGGGATGAAGAACCCATTATGTTCAAGGAGGTTTTTCATGCCAGCGATGACTATAACTGCAACTGTGCCATAATAGCCCTGGGGTCAATTTCACCAAACTTATCGTAACTTACCATCAATCGTATAGGAGTTATGGTTTACATTGCAGCCCTGCACAGGATACGAAGGGTTATCCTTCGTAACTCGAGCTACGATCGATCGTAGGGCTTCATGAAATCAACCTCAGGGGTCGATTTTACCAAATTCATCGCAACTTACTTCCAATCGAAGTACTTTTCCTACCTCCATGATATGATACATTGCAGCCACACGGATGATACGATAGGTTATCCTTCGTAAATCGAATTGAGATCTGGCGTTGGGCTCCGTGAAATCGACCCCTTGTTTTGGAAAGATATGATGGGTGTAGGCCTATATAAAGCTTGACAATTCAAAAGTATGCCATCACCAAAGAGGTCTTTCTAGTTGAATTGCTTTAAAGGTTACCTCAAACAAAAAAGGACTTGCATATAATAGCACAGGGCTATAACAAAAATACAGTGTTGCAACTAGGGCTGCAGTTTGTAACCGGTTACCGATCGTTTACCCGGTTACATTTTCCAGTGTGGGTTAACCGCAATGGGTTCTTTTCAGCCTCTTTTCTTTTTCAAACATCCATTATTGATGTTGGACCGAGCTTTTGTGGTTTTTTTTATACCATCTAAATTCACAATGTGCAAATGTTTTCTTTGTTATACGGCTAAATTCACAATGTGCGAATCTTTTCTTTGCAAAACGGGTAATCGTAACCGTGACCGAATTACATACGGGTAACCGGTTTCAAAATTATTCGTGAACTTATAGCCCTAGTTGCAACAAATTGAATAGAGGAATGTTTCATCTGGAAGAACGTTTGTATTATAGAATAAATCAAATTGCCATATGTACTTAGTACGGCAGATTTGTAACTGCATTTAAACTAACTTGATATGCTATATTTTCTGTGAATCACTAATTGAGTTGTAAGCCTTGAAGCTCCTCATATGAATAGTAAGGTTTTGTTTAGCCTTAAATGTGATACTGCAGTACTTTACAAATTAAGTGATAGTGAACGTGAAATATAGATTGAATATTAAGTTTATAGTAAGTGAAAGTGAATATAATAGGATATGATGTAGATGGATTCACATATGAAGTGCAGAAACAATCCGTTACGATATGTGAAAAGTGAATTACACACATTAACCCTAAAGTAAAGACAAACAAAGAAAAACTTAAAGGGAGCATAATAGGATTTGCAAAGATGTGCATTTTGGCTGAATTTGGTACTTCAACATAAGTGAAGGACTTAAACTTCCTTGCAGACGTTGTGGCATGTACCTTTTTACGCTTTGTTCATCTGGATAGCAGAAATACGGCCGAAATAATCTTGCCCCCCTCCGAATCGTTCACGGTTGCACCGCACTTTCGAAATGCTACTAAATCGTTCGAACGAACGATATTTTTAAAAGACACCAGCATCTGATGAACCAAGATTTCCCATGGTGACTGTTTGCGCTGTTTACGAACTGTTAAGTCAATTTTTCTGTCTCAAACTCAATAAAAAAATTGTTGGGAGGCCTTGCAAATCCTTGAACTTCCTCGGACGGAAATGGCACACTACAAATGCAATACATTATTAGTATTATTATTAAACAAACCAAAAGAAAACAAAACCACAAAGTGAATCCAATTAAATCAATGCAGACCAAGAACATGCAGAGCGAAGCCAGGTAAAACTATACCCTGTATTGCAGTCAGTGAAAAGTAGTCTGTCTGTAGTCAGACTAAAAAGATTACGTCAATTGTGTCACCGAGTAATTGTACACGTGCAGTAAATGTTATCCAAATACAAACAAGATTATGATTTGAATATAAAAAAGGTTTAGGTTTATAGAAAAAAAAAATGAGTGTATCGTATGATTATTTGCTTATTTTTTTCTTGTCTTGCGATAACCAACTTACAAAATCAAAAGTAATTGACTATTTTTGTTTTTGTAGTTTACAATTGAGCTGTTCATGGTGCGTTTAAGGTATATATTAAGATGACATAGCTTAATATTATAATAATTAAATTTCATATTATCGATTTTGCTATAGAGTTGGGAGGGCCTGACGCGTTTCAATCCTAGCAGGATCTTTATCGAAGGCTATATGGGTTTTATATGCAAATTAGGCTTGCCCTTCACCGACGTGGATGCGCACTGTATACTCAGTGCTTGTGAGAGCACATGAGAAAAAATCACACGCTTGCTCAGATGGGATTCGAACCCACGACCTTCTGCTTATATGGGTTTTGTTTGATAAATTCAATACATCAATGTTATGTTTACTCATAGGGTATTAGGGAGATATGTTAGCGTCTGAAAGTAAACATTTTGGAGATATCGGGAATTATAAGAAGGCGACATGAAGTTCTCCCTGTAAGGTGTCAACCAAAGTTAACTATGGCAAGTTGATAAGCACATAGCAGCATGAAACAAACGGCCTATAATTATTTGGATATTTGTCTTTCTGGAAAAGTGAGTCAGAATGCCATATTATCAGATACCAGTAGGCTGATGTGCACAAAAAGTAACTTCCGTTGATTTTGACGGCGCCCGACCCCTCTAAATCTAGGCCTATCGGTGTATAGCTGTGCGTAACCCATTGTAGACCCAAACAATATCGCCCTATGCAATATAGCGCATGTTACTTTCAACCTGTTATACCTAAAAGTGCAACTTTTGGTTGTGTACCTTTTATCATAATAATAATAATAATATGGGACATTTATATTGCGCAGCTACTATATGAATATACTCTACTTCGCATTACAACTTTATTGTTATCTTTTGACAATCTTTGGTAATCTTTTGATTACCTTTTGACAAACAATTGTGTGTGTATTGAACAGTGTTGAGTCCTTGGCATCAAGTAGGGTATCAAAATGCAGCTTAATATGTGCTCTAAACATTCAGACTACTCATATCACGCCAATTCGATTAGATTTAAAGGGATAAATAAATAAATAAATATATTAATAAATAAATATATAAATCAATAAAAATATAAATAAATATATAAATAAAAGACATTTTTAAATAGCGCCGAAAACCGCCAAAAAGACGCTCAAGGCGCTCAAAATCAACGGAAGTTTCTTTTTGTGCACCCTTTACATGAAATGAAGATATACTTTAGGATGGAATCAGTGGATTAGTGCCTGCATCATAGATCAATACAGAATCAATACCAATATCACAAGGGGAGAACTGTTGAAAAGAGTACGCACATTTGGCTCATTATAACCACAGCAAGTATCATTGGTAGATGAATGAATAAAACACGTTAGACATCTTGTTTTAAAGATACCAACGCGATATAACATGGCAATATTATGTAAATTAACTAATGGCCAACTGATTATGAATAGCACTATATAGTAATATAAAATGAGTGATTAGAAAAGTACATGGGAATTATGCTTAATATGTTGAGCGCCTGAAAGGTGACGGTTGACTTGATGTCCTTGGTACAGGTCATGGTTGGCGAACATCTCGTCCCATCTCATAGTCATACATAATCCCTATTATGTAAACCCCTATATGCCTTCCAGGTTGGAAAGCGCTCTATGCAGACTGTTGCCAGTATAATAATGAACATAGTTTGATGGATGTGAGAATTATGAGTAAATGAATGGAGCCACGTCTAAGTAATGGGATTTCCCATCAACCTATTGTATTTTCAGCGGCGTTTCTGCAATGCTAGTCTTTGAGTACAGCGGCCTTGACTGCATTTTCAGACGGGGCCCCGAGCTTAAATATTTCCTTGAAGTACTTATGGTGATTGTACTGCTCCAGTTCATGTGTAGACGTTTCAAGAAAGCCTAATATGTCATCTGAAGTTCGGCCCCCTTAAGTTTTGGATTACACTCTCAAGCATAGCTTGGTACCAGCATGGAGAGAGTGGAAGACGCACTAAGAGCCTTCATCGATCTGGAAGTGAAGCCTTTGAATAATGGTTCCTGCCTAGGAACGGCTAAATACGGCGCTCCACATGAGCCATTCCACTTATCCAGATAGTCACATAATTTATCTTGCCAAAGTCGACTCGAGTCGACTTATAAAGTCCTATATAAAATTCGACTTATCCGGATGATTCTGGGCAAGGTGACTTTGTCAGACATATGACTGATAGTCTATCTCGCCAAGACGACTTACTGAAAGACAGATGGAGGGCATGTTCTAATAATCATCACGCCAACATGACTTTTAAAAGAAGGAGGTGGGGTTGTCCTGCAAAAGACGTCTTGCAAAGACGACTGACTAGATCTAAGATTAATAATCTGGGTATAAGACGACTTTGTAGATTCACTTCGTTGACGCGGTCAGATAGATTATCAGAATATGTCGACTTATAGTTTTTACTATATTGTTGAGCTAAATATTAATACAAAACGGCTTTTACCACTAAAATAAGTCGACTTAGCTTGTAGATAAAATAATTATGTGGCTAATCTGAATTCTGGATAAGTGTAAATGGCACTCATGGAACACCGTAGCCACTGACAATGGCATATTTTGGTCGGGGCAGGGGTGAAAGCTAAATCCTTCAAAGCCCCACCCCTTGGGCAGACCTATCCAGAAATGTGCTGTGTGTGTTTAGCAGAAGGCTGTTATTTGAGTTTAAGATGTAATCCGTTACGGCCTATGTTGTTGTTTTTTTGCTTAGGGCACTGCTTTGCGTGAAATCTATTTCATGAAATCCGTAAGCAAGATTTTCGGTTAGCGAAGTATTTCTAGGGTAACCGTGATTTTTTTCTGCTTACGCGCTGTCATTATGCATTCTGCAGAAAACCTTGCTTACCGTTACCAAAACGAAATCTCTCCCGTGAAATACGCTAACCGTAACCCACAAAAAGTCTGCTAACGTATGAGCGAAGAATTGTTGCTAACTTCGGTAACGGATTACAAGAAATTGGGCCCAGTATGAGTTATAACGAACAGAGTTTTTTCATAAATTGCACCAAAGTGTTCAGTTTGGTTCAGACTGAAAGCTGACTATATACACATGTATTTATAAGTTCCTACAAGAACCAATCTGTCTGTGGAATGTTTCCGTCTGGAATGAAACATTGCAACTTGAAAATGAAACACTGAAATAGCACAGACTGATATCGATTGCAGAAATTGAAATTAAACATTAAAGGAATGTGTATAACATTTCAAACCGTTATAATATTTGCCACAGCTTTCTTGAAAACGTAAACATCACGTTTTCACTGTGTCTTTACACGCACTAATTCATTTCGAAAACTAAAAGATTGGAGTTACTTCTTTCCTAAAAAAAACATTACTCGTAATGAATTACACCTTTCATATAACAATAACCGAGGATGCCTTAGGGAGACTTTCCCATAGGGTCATGCACAAAACGTTACTTACCTATTTCTAAACGTCCTCTCAACTAATGAACTTGAAATTGACATATGTTCACATTGAGAGCATTATCTGTCTTCTATTAAAATGTGGACACACAAATATGTCTTTAAAAGGTAGCTGATATCTGAGGGAGATATCGAACCTAATTCCCGATGTCCACCAAATGTTCACTTTCAGATGCTAACCCGTCTCCCTGATACCCTATTTTGTAGAAATACAAGGTATAGGCTTTTGCCAATAACGAATTTGCTTCACATAGAACTAAGAGGGTGATTCGAAAACCTTTTTTATACGTAAACAAAGGGTTTTTCTGTATTTGCCGGTCGTCCATTTTGATTTTATTCTTCGTAGTTGGATTCCACAATATTGTAGCTGACTGACTGAAATTCGACGCGGAGACTTAGCGAGCAGCTAGCCGTGTACTCGTCAAGATTTACCGAATGGTCGTGTGCTTGCATGCAATCTCAGCGGGCTCTTGGAACTTGAAGCCGCCGTAGTAAGCGGTGTAGCACGGGGCGTTCAATACCAGACAGACGGCCCTATAGGAAGTAGAATATAAAATTCTTGCCGATGCATCAGCATGTTTACCTGCTCTTTCCTTCCCATCCGTCTTGACTCTTCTCCTACCCGAGTAGTTTAGTACACACCAAAGCATTTCCGACTTCGATCCATATACCTCGATCGCTTAGTTTGTTGATTTTAGAAGACCTAAAGTTCCTGAAATAGATATCAGATATAGCTGGCGTCTGGTTAGTCTATACGGTCGTGTCGGGTAACATGTACAAGTAGTATGGATGCACAGAGTAGTTGTCGTTCGTTATAGTGATTTAAAGAACCATATTGGATGTGTATTCTACACAACAATTGGGAGCCAAGGATGATGTTCGTTATAGCCAAATGTTCTGTATAGCAGTGTTCGTTATAGTGGCGTTCCACTGTATTAATATAACTTCATGTGATATAATGTTTGCAATTAAAGTCATAATGATCTTAGGAGGGCCTGGCGAGTTTCGACTCTAGCTTTCTCTTTAGGAACTTGACTCTGTGTATCCATATACTTGTACAGCATCTTTGAGATCCTGCTAGGATCGAAACGCGTCAGGCCCTCCTAACTCCAAACATTTGATATAGGCCTATTTCAGGTCATTATTTTGGCTGATGAGCAGTTTGCAGCAGTTTATTACTTGTATATTCATAATGATCTTCACTGATGTGAGTTTTTATGTTATGATCTTCCCAACAGTTACGCAGTTATATTAGTTGAAATCGCTACAAGAAATGAACCCTGTGATTCGCAAGATCTAGACAGGATAGACAGTAGGTGGCGCCCTGCACTTCCTGACCTGAATTCTTCTGACGTCATGCCGGACGACGAAAGATGTCCGTGCCCCGACGAGTACAAAAAGGTCTGGTCTTAACATAAAATATTATAATTATTATAAATGATTATTATAATATCAAAACGAATTGTTTTTTTTACTGATTTAAAAATACAGATTCGTTGGTTCGTTATCCACAACATACATTTCTATAAAACTATACCAATTTCCTTTGAGAATTCCAATGATGAAATTTCATATAACATCTGTAATTGTTGTACAGGAAGGCTTTAATATCATTTAAAGTCATTGAAAGATAAACAATAAAAGAGCGGGATTCGAACCTGCCACCCCTGCATGCAGTTTCGAATCCCGCTTCAGTCAATTTGTCTTTGTTCACCTTTCAATGACTTGAAATCAGTTTCCCTTGTGGTTATTTGATGATTATATTTAAAGGAATTGAAAAGTGCACAAAGCAAAATTGACAAGAGTGGGATTCAAACCAGCGACCTGCGGAATAACGTGCCGGCCCTCTAACCAACTGAGCTATCCAGCCCTATGTTGGCGCCTTTCTTGGCGGTTTCCCTAATACATCCGTGACAATTCAACAAAATGAAATTTATCAAGCAAATTGATTAAGTATAAATTACTTCTAAAATGTAAACACGAACTTGACACGTTATTATGGGTTACCAGAGGGATAGTGCATGCTGTATGTACGAGGCCCCGCTTAATACGAGCATTTTCGGTAAGTCCCGGCGACCTCGTATTAACGAGGTTCGACTGTAGTCAGTTATCTTTGTTCGTTTGGCAGTCAGAAGCCATGAAACCACTCACATACCACTTTATCTTCTAATGATTATGTTGATATCATATAATATATTTTGATGATTTAGTGTCATTACTGTTTCTCTGTTTTCTTCTGGACTTGTTTTCTTTCTGTACCCGGTCCTACCTCAAGTAGCTGATTGAGAAATGTTGGCAGACGAACCCAGCCCTACGCCCTACCTTCTCCCAGATAAAGTCCAACCTACACAGTATTAATCCCAACAAGCTCAGTCCAGTGGACATCATGATGCAACTGATGGAGAAATACTCCAAGCATCTGGAGTTACTGGTGGCTGAGAGGACCCAAGATCTTGAGCTGGAGAAACAGAAGACAGATCGACTTCTCTATAGTAAGTCAATAAATCAAGTTGGATATTCTGTTTTAAATAGTTTTTTAAATATCCTCTAACTACCTTCTTTGTTAATCCCTATCCCCCAGCCCCTTTCTTCCCACCCTTTGTAGTCTGGCAACTTTGATCTTGCCTACCTGACCCCTCTGTGTGTGACCAATCCCCTCTCCCATTGTCCTGACTCCCTCATCCATACTTGTGTGTTTCTATTCTCTTCCATGTTCTTGTCTGTAAATCAGTTCGCCTTTGAGAAAGATCCTGTTAGGATCGAAACGCGTCAGGCCCTCCTAACTTTAAGCATTTAAGTTTTTTAAATAGTTTTTTGTAGTCTGATATCTTTGATCTTGCCTATCTGACCTCCCTTTGTCTGACCAATCTTACCTACCCCCATCCTGCAATAATACACCCTCCTATGTCCTGATCCTCTCATCCATTTATGTGTGTTTCTTTCACTTGCATGTTCTTGTCCTCTTGTCATTTAGCCTTTGAGAAAGATCCTGCTAGGATCGAAACGCGTCAGGCCCTAATTCCAAGCATTTAAGGGGAGCATGTAGGATTTGCAAGGCCTCCAAAAATAATTTGAGTTTGAGACAGAAAATGGACTCAACAGTTCGTAAACAGTGCAAACAGTCACCATGGAGAAATCTTGGTTCATCAGAATATGCTGGGTTTTTCAAGGAAATCAAGATGTAGTGTCTTTTAAAGAGATCCTTCGTCCGAACGATTTAGTAGCATTTCGAATGCGTGGTGTAACCGTGAAGCATTGGGAGGGTTGCAAGATTATTTCGGCCTTATTTCTGCTATCCGGATGAACAAAGCGTAAAAATGTACATGAACCAATGTCTGTAAGGAAGTTTAAGACCTTCACTAAGGCTGTTTAATTACCCAATTCAGCCAAAACGCACATCTTTGCAAACCTTATATATGCTCCCTTTAATTAAGTTCGTCATAATTGCCTAGATTTGACCGAAATTAATCAAAAACTTTAAAGTAGGCCTGAAACTTGGAAACTATAAAATGAAGTTTCATGAACTTAATTAAACTGTTTGTAGAACAGTCATGAATACTGGGTGTGGCCCCAATAACGCAACACTTTGAGTTGAGAACTACAGGTATTATATGAAAATTGAATTGTTTACCACTTCAAGATTCAGTTATATGATACAACCATGTCTTGGCTATCACCGTGTAGAATTTAAGCAAATTCGGGCTGAAATTGGCGAAAATATGACCAATTGAAAGAGTACTCTTTAAAAACAAATTTGCAGTATTCCAGAATAAGTGGTCAATGCACACATAATGTGTATTGAAAGAAAGATGAAAATCGGGTTTTGAGGTTGGGTAATTCAGTTCTAGTTTTCCCCCTCTTCAGTCCAATTTTGCTCAAATTCTACATGGTGATAGCCAAGACATGGCTGCATCACATATCTGAATCTTGAAGTGGTAAACAGTTTAATTTTCATAATTATAATAGTTTATAATGCGTAATTTGCAGCCGCAGCCAGAAACAAGACTTCTAATAATACAAACTAATCTTTATTTTATTTATAACTCGTTATTATTCCTAGTTAGAAGAAAGTAATATTGTCCAAATGCTGCATTTTGCTCACACACGTGCTTCTCTTTTCCCTGTGGGCAAAAGGGTCCAGTTTTGGGGGTCGAGTGCTTCGATTTTCTACAGCTTTTGTCACATATTATTTGCCGCTTCTTTTACAAACTCTCTATAGCGAATGCGACACGTTTATACGTTCTAGAATATGCTTAAGAGCCAAACAGCATAACGATTTGTTTTATATTCTGTGTTGTTATATATAGGTATGCTTCCAAAGCCAGTCGCAGATAACTTACGACAAGGAATCGCTACCAAGGCAGAGGCCTTCGAAAGTTGTACAATCTTTTTCAGGTAGGACTCCATCACTGCTGGTGTTTAACCCGTGCTTTATATACAATGAGCAAACATTAGGCATATTATTGTGACCCTTGGCATCGACAGGGTAATATTGTTGAATAACTATTTCCCTCATTTGCATTGAGGTGTTAGTTAGCATAGCGTTTTCACAGTTTTCAATGCTAGTCAGTGCATGAAACACTAACTTCTCAATTTGATAATGAATATTGTAAATGTCGAAAGATATCCATTAGGCGAACTTAGTACTATCATACTTTGGTAGGAGCGTCTTTCACTATTTTTTCAAAAAGTGGGCACCGAATGGGATTGTAAATTTCACAAGTGACTGTTATTGTATCGTCCTTGATATTTTTATTTCTTTGACAAAAACCAAAGTATGATGTTACTTTAAAGGTAATTCGTCAAAGCAATACAAATTCATGCAGGGCATGAATATCAAGACAAATACAATAACATTCATCTGTGAAATTTTCAGTCCCATATTTCCAAATCTATTAATAATAGGAGTTTTGAACTGACCCCGATATCAAAACTGTTTTTGGTCTTGGATTGTAGGCGTACTCTTTTTCTGGCATTTCCGGCAGACAAAATGTTAACGATATGTTTCTGCCAGGCCATCACCATCTCCCTGCAAGTTACAGGGAAATCTGTGGAGATTTCTGTTTTGATATGCTATACCCAAGTATGGTAGTACCTTTAATTCCCACCATACCGTTGGAAAAGCACGCCTGGGGTACGGCCTATGTATAGCCTTCCATTTCCTGGATGTAAATCCATCCATTTATTCCGACACTCTGTATAGTCGTACTGCAGGGGGAGATGAAGTGATCAACATACGATTGACAAAAATCGTTGTTTGTGGGTGGAACTGCCTTTCTGAATCAAAGAATACAAGATTTGATTTGTACTTTACTGGTTGATGGATGCGTTACATCTTGCACATGAACGCGGGTCTCAATGTTATATTACCAGCTTGACAACTGAAGATTGGTCAAATTGGATGCACTTAACTGAAAGAAATATGGCACTGGACTGTGTAAATAAAGCACCAGTGTTATATATTATTGGCAATTCATGACGTCATCCGTTTGATTTACGTAGGTGTATAATTCCAGTCGTGATGTTTACGCCTTTGAACGTTGACAAGCGACTGCTCAAAGTCATTGTGGAAGAGTCAAATCACTTTCCAAAGTCAATAAACCACGCCCCCTTTTTAGCTCAAGTTATAAAAAGGAGTTTGGTAATGTGCGGACTAACCGTATACTTGCTCCATAGTGCTAAGACGTATCCGTCTTTTTATTTATAATGTCCTAACTGGCTAATGAAAAAGAGCTTTAGAAATCTTTCTGTATCAGAATTCAGCATTATTCCCACTGTATAATAACGTGTAGCTATAACGTTGCTGTATTTTCCAAATAAACATCACATGTTGACATGTAGGAATAATGTGAAATTAAAAAGCATTTCAATAATTTTCCATGATGAGGCGTAAGCTTCACTTTAACAAAAAATGCATTTCAGAAAAAATTACAATCACTGGCTTGCAAATTGCTGTTAATTTCCTCGCAGTGAAATTTTACATTCTTCGTGTTGAGTATACAATGCAGATACGACGAAAGCCAAAATGCAGAAAATGCGCTTATGTGACACGTATACGAAGATTTTGCTTTACTGTTCCCTATGCATTGTGTGTGCAATTCCCGGCCTCCATGGCCCTGATGTGAAGGACATCATATTAAAAAGCTTTTAAGATCTGTTGGATGGACACGAGCAAGCAATTGTACCTCGGCGTTTTACCATGTCTAAGTCAAGTACAATTCTCTAAATCCCGTTCCATTACGGGACAGTCATATCTGTATGTATCTCTCTCTATATCCGTGGGTAGTGTGAAAAACGCCTTTCAGCAGTGTCAGGTTTCCAATTACTATATACCTACCTTTTATGGCTATTCTGGATAGAAATCAGAGGGATTTATTTTTGTCTTCTTCTGGCCAACCTGCAGATTGATTGCGTCCATTTTTTGCCACATTTTAGCCGCTCCTTTTCACAAAACAGGAAAATCCTTTGATTCTTACTCATTGAACAATGGCAAGAAGGTGTTAATTAGGACATAAAGTGAATCGAAATGGACATAACCTTACATTGTCTGCTTTCAATTGTACCCTATAGTGATATTGTCGGATTCACAAGTCTATCCAGTGGCAGTTCACCGTATGAGGTCGTTGCCCTCCTCAACAAGCTCTATGTCACCTTCGACTCCATAATCGATGCCTATGACGTGTACAAAGTTGAGACCATTGGAGATGCATGTAAGACACATTTTAAATCTAAATTCAAATTACAGCAGAATTTCCCGACCACCATAGTATTGTAAAACCTTTTCCAAGCTATAGCTTGGTGGCCTAGCAGGTATAGCATCTGCACTAGTAAGCAGGAGGTCGTGGGTTCGAATCCCTCCTGAGATAGCGCATAATTTTTTCATGTGTGCTCAAAGGCACTTAGTGAAGTGCTTATCTACGTGGTTGAAGGGCAATACATTGTAAGCATTATTATATCTCCTCCACGAATAAATCAATTATAACTTTTCTGTATATACGTTTTACAAATTTCCTCAATTTCAGCTAACTTACAAAATTATATGTTTGTTTATTTCTTTTTCATAATTTCTTGTTTAGTCGAATAGTGCTGGAACTTACTGAATATTTTATTAACAAAATAAGCGCAATTCAATATTGGTTATTCGAATTAAAGGTGCTTAAAACCAGTGGTTAGGCTACAGTAAAAAAAAAAAGACATTTTGCTAAAAGTCACACGCACTTATACTGCTTATTTGGATCGAAGTTAATCAGTGGTTAATAATAATAATAATATTGGCATTTATTTAGCGCTCTTAAACACAAGAGTGGTATCACAGCGCTTTACACTATTATTATACCGGGACATCGGGCCCATTTACATTCCTGAAACAATCTCAGCTCCCTGGGGAGTATACAGCCTCGTGCTACCATAAGGTGCACAGAGGCTAATCAAACCACAAAGCCATCTCTACCCTCGCAGGTACCCATTTACACCTGGGTGAAGAGGAGCAATATGCGACAAAGCGTCTTGCCCAAGGACGCAAGCACCATTAGCCCATGGCTGGATTCGAACCCACAATCTGTAGATTGATCACAAGATCTTGAGTCCGATAAGGCAGACCACTCGGCCACGGCACTCCACGGCACTGGTTGTCATTGTGGTATAGGTGTGCTGTAAATAACGCTCAAATAACGCTCAAAAGGAACGTGTCAACACCAATACCAAGCTTGGGCTTCAGCAATGTTGCTTTATAAGGGCTCTTCAATTATGGCATCATTTAAATTAATTTTCAGAGACATCATTGCGAATAATATCGACGAGAAATGAAAGGTCCAGTTTTTGTAAGACCTTGCTCTCGGCTATTTGGTTAGCAAATGCCTAAACGGATATTTGATTTTCGCTCGCTTGAGCATTTCAAATGTGTGATAGTCCCAGTGCGAGTTGACATAGTCCACGTGTTCAATTAGAGAGTACTGTCTTAATTTCTTTGGCGAATTATTTCACACACGTTTTTAGAAAGGAATGTTAATGAAACAAAGAGTGTATAAAGAGATATATGACGTTGGTGAAGGGTATTTGATTGATGCTATATATATTTCTTTTATATAGATATGGTGGTCTCCGGCATTCCTAAACGTAATGGCATCTTCCACGCCGGAGAAATTGCAAGTATGGCCTTAGACTTGGTACAAGTCTGCGACACGTTCATCATCCCACATCGGCAGAACGTCAAGCTGAGAATTCGAGCCGGCATCCATTCAGGTATATATATTAACTTCGGTATTTGATTGATTTTGAAAAATTGTCAGGTTGAAAATGTTTGTCTCTTTCCTTGACCACTCTTGCCCACCTCTATCCTCTCTTCGTGTTTTCCCGAGCCCTGCTTTCCCTGGCAGTGTTGAAGTACTCGTACTCGTACTTGAGTACAACTCGAGTACAGACAAATACTCGGCCAGTACTCGATTGAAAGAACTTGAAAATAAAATGTACTTGGCCCGTACTCGATTCCATGTACTCGAATTTTGGAAGTACAATTTCACGGTTGATAATGTTGCCGATTTCCGATAAATTATACAATGGAAGTATGAAGATCATCGGGAGTTAAGTATCAAATGGGGTAGGCAGCACAGTGTCATTTGCAAGGTTTGAAAAACATTAATTTCTGAGAAGAGTGGCACAACATGATCAACATCCAATTATAAACATCTCTGTGAAACAAACTGCAATTTTTTGCACTGTGCGTTGGCACTGTACTCGGACGTGGACTCGGCCCCGTGTACTCGAGAATGAATGTACTCGGACTCGATACTTAGGACTTGGACTCGACAGCAATGTACTCAGACTCGGCCCAGTACTCTTGAAGTACCTTGATGTACTCGGATCTGAGGACTCTACTCCAACACTGTTCCCTGGTCACTCTGTCCCCCTTTGTCTCGATCCTGTCATCCATTTACCTGTATCTTTACTTGCATGTTCTTGTCCTATTGTAATTTAGCCATTGAGCATGTTGAGAAAGATTCTGCTATCGAAACGTCAGGCCCTCCTAACTCCAAGCATCTTTCTATGATAAATTGTTACAATAAGTAAATGCATTGTGAATACCGAAGCTAATTGAATTGAGATAATGCACAAGCACTCTTTTAGGTTACGATGTATTCAAGTGGTCGTAAAATAAATTGCTGGACTTTGCCGTGTATATGCCGTCCATGGGTGTTTTTATCAAACATCTCCTTTGAAAGTCAGTAAAATGGAAAGCAGTGAAAAATACCAATTTATTATTTAGATATGACATGTAACAATAGACATTGGTCTTATAGTAGGCCTATTTCATATGAAATAGGCCTAACTCCGTGAGTAAAGGTAACTTCATACTTTTGTTTTTGCCGAAGAAATGCAGATTCATGACGGGCAAAAAAAATATCAAGGAAGATACGATAATAGTCATCTGTAAAATTTTCAGTCTCTTACGGTGCCCACTTTTTGAGAAAACAATGACAAACGCCAACGGTATTTTCAAATCTATTCACAGGAGTTTTGATCTCCCATTGGCCATTTGGTTTTACACCTTTCTAGATAAATACAGCATTTCAGGCAGAACAATTTTAACGGTATGTTTCTGCCATCACCATCTTTATATCAGTGTAAGTTATAAATAAATCTGTGAAGATTTCTGCTTTGGTATGCTACCAAAGAACGACGATACCTTTAATGAACATTTAATATCAGTAATACCTGGTCGTGTACTTTTGGAATATCCACCCCATATATCCACCTGGTAACTTATCCGAGTGATAATACTATAACAGAATCTGATATCATTTAGGTATGACACAATGATGGAATACCCCCGATATGCAGCACGTGGGAAATACCAAAGATCAATGCGTGCATATTTACCCGTCGTCAAGGACATACCGTCTCGGCTTGATAAATGTATTTGCCCGGAGAGGAAAAAGCGCGGGAACAAAGTACTTTCAAAGCCATTTGTTCTCATAAAGCACTCACAACACCCACAGCTGCAGTGCACAATATACATAATATGCATTACTGGTTGGACGTTAAACCCTGGTGCTGTCTGCATCACATCGATCGGCTGTAATTTCAATGCGTTCATGTCCTGCAATCTTCTTGCAAATTAGTTAATAATATGCATGAGTTGTAAAGTAAAACCAAATTTTTGGGGTGGATTCAGTTCAGTATACTGTGTAAAGGCAACTTCAGGCCTGGGGCTCGTCAATGGCCGCTCGCCTGCATATTTATTTTGCACCTGGGAAAACCGTTTGAACTTATAGCAATTAGTAATACATGTATTCTATGTCTGTGAGTGCTGTTCAATGCAGTCGAGAAATTATAAAAAATGAATTTATCCCAAAATTCTTTCAGCAGCTTCGGCAAGCTCAAACGATGTCGGCAAATTCACACACCCACTCATTCTTCTGTTTGTTTGATTTTTTTAATGACATAAATTGATTGGGTTTTTTTTCAAACCATTGGTATTAAAATTGTAACCATTTTTCATCTGGATGCAATTTTGACCGAAGCCATGTAATGCTTAACTCCAATCTCGGACAATCTGGGAATTTCACAGGAGTTTATTTTGGTCTTTGGTGTTACTCTTTTCTGGATAAATACAGCATTTCAGGCAGACAAATTTTAACGGTTTGTTTCTACCATCACCATCTTTAAACCTTGTAAATTTGTGAAGATTTTTGTATTGGTATTATTATGCTACTAAAGTATGATAGTACCGCTACGCGCTTTGATGCCGTTTTATCGTGGTTATTATATTAAAATGTTGCCTTCTATTTGTTTTGATACCCTAATTTGCAAATCTCAAACTCGGGGGAATCGCAACTAGATATTAAAATTCATATTTTATATCTTTTCTTTCAAATATCTATTCAAAAAATCAAGTAATTAATACACGTCGTATATACATCATTGCCTGTCCAATTGTAGACCTTGTTTCAAAGCGTTCTTCCCAACCTCTTTCTCTTAACCAATCACAGGTCCCGTTGTAGCAGGTGTCGTTGGTCTGAAGATGCCAAGGTATTGTCTGTTTGGGGACACAGTAAACACAGCGTCTAGAATGGAATCAACGGGAGAAGGTAGGCCTATATAGAAACATATAGCCAATTTAATCATGACAGCTTTAAAGGTAATATCATACATTGGTTTTTATCAAAGAAATACAGATTCATGGGCTAAAATATCAAGACAGATACAGTAACAGTCATCTGTGAAAATTTCAGTCCCAAACGTTGCTCACTTTTTGAGAAAACAGTGAAAAACGGCCACAGTATTTCTTAAGTCTTTTCTGTTTTATGTTGTATGTTTAAAAGATCAAAAATAATTTTGGTCAGTGGTTTTACTCTTTTTCTGGCTAAATACAGCATTTCAGACAGAAAAATGTTAACGGTATGTTTCTACCATCACCATCATTATACCCTGGAAGTTATAGGTAAATCTGTGCAGATTCTGTTTCGGTATGCTACCAAAGTATGATACTACCTTTAACCATGATACTGAACTGACATGACGTCACTCAGCAAAGTGCACGGTGATAAAAATAAAAACCGCCAAAGGCTTATAGGAATAATGTTTCAAACAAGATAATATCACTAATTATATAGGCCTATATATATGACCGATGACGTCCTGACATCAAGTGTATAAGGTTGGTTGCATATGGGCATCGTTTATAATTAACTTGGCTGTTGTATAACCCCTATCTCAGCCGTGCATGACATTGGTGTATTGAATGAGTATACTGCTACAGTTACTTGCCTAAATCCACCATGTACGTTAATGAAGATGAATATGTCTACGAGCCTGTATATATATATACATATATATGGAAGGGGCCCGTGTGTCTGAGGGTAATGATGCAGAACGAACCGTAATGATGCAGCCCTCGCGATCAATTATTCAAAACAATGCACTTTTATCGGTCATTTTAAGGGGTTACATACGAACCTATAAAAAAGGAAACTATAATTATTTACCAGCCAGCCAGGTTGCCTCTATAAAAATTTAAGACATTAAAGGTAGTATCATACTTTTGGTTTTTGTCCTAGAAGTACAGATTCATGGGCAAAAATGTCAAGGAAGATACAGTCATCTGTGAAAATTTCAGTCCCATACAGTGCCCACTTTTTGAAAAACGACCAGAGTATTTCTCAAGTCTTTTCTCTTTTATTTTTGATCTTTTAAAAGATCAAAAAGAATTTCGGTCGTTGTTTTACTAATTTCTGGATAAATGCACCATTTCTGGCGGAAAAATTTTAACGGTGTGTTTCTACCACCACCATCTTCATACCCTATAAGTTATACGTAAATCTGTGAACATTTCTGTTTTGCTTTCTTACCAAAGTATGATACTACCTTTAAAGGGTTACATGCGAACCTTTTAAAAAAGAGAATTATAATTATTTACCTGCCAGCCAAGTTACCTTTATACAAATTTAAGACATTAATAAATGAATCGTTTTTAGGGAGAAGTAGTCCTTTATAGTCGAGTCCTGTGTTCATAAATGAAACAAAATTTACCGTGTGCTATCCGTTGCACTCACAATCATGACGAATTACGTCTAATTCCACAACTTGTCGATCTGACAAGATTCCTCTTTTTTAGCCTTTGAGAAAGATCCTGTTAGGATCGAAACGCGTCAGGCCCTCCTAGCTTTAAGCATTTGATATATTATTTCAGGTCATTTTGGCTGATGAGCAGTTTGCAGCAGTTTATTACTAAGTTTCCTCTTTAACAGTATTTTTTTCTGTTCAGGATTACTTCTTCCAATGCCACATACTTAGCGCCGACATTTATGTATTCGCTGGCGTACATCAAATGTAATCGCCCTCACGAACTGCAAAACCCCAAAGGCCTATCGTCCTGTACTCATATTGGCTCCTACAGTCTGAATAATACAACAATGGCGTACATTTATTATTAGAGCTTCTCCGTGCGTTTCTATTTAGCAGAAATATGTCTTCTATCAAGCTTCCAGTTCTCTTATTAGACCTAACCTTCTCTAGCCAGCCTCAAACTTTATTAGGGCCTACTCTCAAATTTTAAACCAACCCCCGAAGGACAGACATTTTTCAGTCAATTGGTCGTAGTACGCGCCCCGTTCAGCCGTGGCAGATTTTGTAATTTGTCAGGGGCCAATTTCATAGAGCTGCTTAAGCACCAAATTTTGCTTAAGCATCCAAAACCTTTGTAAATAAAATCAGTATGCCAGCCAAAACTCCTTGTGAATGTTATGCTCAGCAAACAATGGCCAAATACAAGTCAAAAGTAGTAAACATCACATGAACATTTGGTTGGTAATCCTGTTTGATGAAGGAAGAATTTTCATGCTTAAGCAAATTTTGTGCTTAAGCAGCTCTATGAAATTGGCCCCTGGTTCGTTCAGCAGATAGAATGTTATAATGTATCTAAGTGGATAATATTGCATATGTCCGTTCATGAATAGAGAGTTCTGTATAATTATGAGACACATTCATAATTAGAACCAATCGATAAGAGGGGGGTGGGGGGGGGGGGCTTTGCCATTGGTTGATTGTCTGAGATTTGGATAAGGGGCCGTCCATAAAGTACGTACGCACGAAATGCCGACTTTTTGGACCGCCCTCCCCCTCTGTACGCATGGCGTACGCAGTGGTCCGAACCCCCCTCCCCCCCCCCCCCGTGTACGCATACGCATTCCACATAAGGTTTTTCACTTCTCGCGGTCCCTTGCTTTAGCATCATTAAAATGTCACCGTAATCCGGGCCAGTACCGTTATTGGGACGTCACTTTCAAATTCTGAAATGAATTACTTAAGTTTAACAGGTTTTTATACATTTGCAGATGGATTTTACTATTTAGTTTACCATGTTGAATAAGAAAAAAAAGGGAAAAAAACAAAACAATCCCGGTGCTTTTTGCACGTTTTTTACCTCTCTTTTCGCGCGATAATGCTATGCAAATTTTTCGTTTGCGTACGGTACGTATTGGCCTTAACCCCCCCTCCCCCTCCCCCTGTACGCATGGCGTACGCATCGGTAACAACCCCCCCCCCCCCCCCTCGTGCGTACGTACTTTATGGACGGCCCCTAAGCCTATATGCATTTCTTTTCCTCTCAATGAAAATAATACTGTATCCAGCACATTATGCCCAAACCCGTAAATTGCAGGAAAATGTTGCCGCCTTAATCTCATTGGCTCACACTTTCAATGGATACCAAATCGACAATCTTGAAACATTTGAATTATTGTGGTAACCATTCTAATTCACTTTGATAACTTTCATAAAAAGAAGCAGTTTCACAGTTTCAACAAATTATCATAGGGTGATGTCTTTTTTCTGTCGTCGAATATTTCAAACCAAATTATAGCCTATATAACCATGACAAATTCGCTGAAAAGTTTTGAGATCCAAACAATCTGCTTTATCAAATGAGATTCCGGTAGTTTATTTGGAGAAGGAGATTTTTGAAAGTTACCAGTTGTAAACAGAAGCTTGACATTATACAGTACAGATGTTTACACCGTGTATATACATCTTGATATATGTGGTAGAGTCTGTATAGGCCTATGTCAGAATCATGCTACCAAACATTGGCTGTCAGGACCCAACATGAATCACACGGTATATTGACATCGTATTTTATCTTTGAGATAAACATACGGTGAGAGTCTATTGGATACCTAAGTGTACATAGTGGCATGTTTTATCAAAGCCATATAAATTGACACCTTTTTTATGGGTGCATTGACCACGCGACTTGTTCACATTTTAAACAAACTTGAATTAGAACACGTTTAACAATAATAAAAGAAAGTTTCTATTTCAAGTGATTTAGTATATACTTCTATTTGTTTAAATCATTTGTAATTATGTAGACATTTTAGTGATATCAAAATAGCGAGTAAGATTTGAGGCTTTGCATGGTGACAATTGGTATGTGGGTCGGTTTGCGGAAACACCATGTAAGAATCGTTCGCACTTCTCGTAAGGTCTCAACGTTTCGACTAGCCTGCTCTAGTCCTCATCAGGAATAGTATACAGCAAGTAGTAATGACTTTTTCAATGACCAAAAACAACTCAAATGTGCAAAATGTATATCACACAAAATGAACACAATACTCGAAAAAATTTTGTTTAAAATAATTTGTTCCTACATCAAGTGTATGATATTAATGAATGTCAATGTTCACAGTTCAAACTATTTTAGTACATTTTACTTCTTGATATTTTGACAGCGTTAAAGATACAAGCAAGCGAAGCGTGTGTGAAACTTCTAGAGGTACTCGGAGGGTACGATACGGTTGTGCGTGGTGAAATGCCGGTCAAGGTATGTTTGGGTGTTATTTTTATAAACATTTTCATTTTTATTTTCCTCCGTGTCTGAAATTCGTCCGTTTGTTTGTTTGTTGTGGGGTGTATGTTTGTTTATTTGTTTGTTTGTTTGAAGGTAAGGATATTGTGGTGCTTATTGTTTTGGTTGAGTAGTGGTTTCTGCAGTCGACCGTGAAGGGGAAAAATGATAGGAATCATCTTTGAAGCTTCTGTCATTCTCCTGTGGGCTACCGAGCGGCCACCCTGTTACTTGCAGGTCACTTCCTTTTTTTAATGATTTAGTGCAGATCGGCCATAGATAACGTGTGAAGGGCAGTCTGTTATGAATAATAAATAATATTTATATAATTCACGACACTTGTAATGAAGCATGTACCTATTATAGGCTCGTGATGGTAGAGTATATAATAAGGCTCGCGATGGTATTATTATCGTTAGGCTTGTGTCGTTAAGGCATAATTTTCTTATGCAATCATACATAACTCATTTAGGGACTGGGCGAAAACACGTTTAAGATTAAAATGGGCCGGAACTTGCAATATCCGTTTTAAGGATTTGCTAACCGAATAACTGAAACCAAACTTAAAGGACATGTACAACATTGGTACCAAACCAAACAGGAATGTTCACAGATTTTACGTTTAACTTTCATCGTATGAAGATGGTGATGGTAGAAACATACTGTTAACATTGTTCTGCCTGAAATGCATTTATCCAGAAATTAGTAAAATCAGTGACCAAAATTATTGTTGATCTTTAAAGATCGAAATAAAAGAGCAAATTAAGACTTAAGAAATACTTTGGCCGTTTTTCACTGTTTTCAAAAAAAAATGGGCAACATTATATGGGACTCAAATTTCCACAGGATGATGACCGTAACTGTATCTTCCTTGATATCTGTCCATGAATCTGTACTTCATTGACAAAAACCAAAGTATGATATTACCTTTAATGCAGAGGTTTCAAAGTAATGACGTACTTTTGAAAGCGAAAGTTTTGTTTGCCGAATATTTTCCTTCGTGCTATACCATAATGATTTACCTTTTGGTCGACTATCTACCGCTAAACTAACGGTGATTTGAATTATTTCTTCATAAATCCAAGAGCTGGTCATATTATTATGTATTTCGTATGCAACACCAGTCAAAGTTCTGTGGTACTTTAGTTAACGGTTTTCTGCAAATTTCACTTACCCTGTAGGTGGACGATGAGGGCGTAAAGCAGCTCCTATCATTACATTGAAAAAAAAAACATACGCCCTAATTCTTTTCTGGGTTTTTTAATTTGTTTTTAGGGCAAGGGAATCATGATAACGTACTGGGTAGAAGGCAAACATACCCAGCCTACGACAGACTCAACCCAGACTCTACTAACGGCTACCAATGTGGTCCTAAACGGTGAACCGGAGAAACCAGCGGGGTCACCCAGGGAGCAGCTGTCCGTAAGCGACTACGGTGAAGAGGACTGTAATCGAAAGGTGTCAGTACCAGGTAACTTACTGCAATTTAAATGTTTCATGATTTCCATGACATCATCATTATTGAACAATTCGATCAGAAATCATAGGAATGATTATAGGGGCCTTGTGGTATTTTTGTCTCCATTTTTATAAGCTGCTGTAACTGAAACACCGAAAACCTTGTTACATTGACAAGAATGATAATCTCGTTTTGCGATGCCCGAGTGACAGGAATTCACTTGTCAAAAAGACTATATGGGCGTTTACGAAACGGAGGCTCGGGCTCCGTCTCAGGCTCCAGTTCCATTTCGTGAATCCATTCTGAAACAACTGGTATCAAAGTAGAGGCTTTTAACTGCGGTTGCGGTTCTGAAGTAGATACTCTGGTTTGAAAAGGAAAACAGGGTTTTGGCTTCAATGAAAAACCACAGCCTGTATTTTCAGCATGTGGATGTCAGAGCCTGAGCCTGAGCCTGAGCCTGAGCCTGAGCTTGAGCTTGAGCCTCCGTTTCATAAACGTCCTACGTTCTAATCTCGTTTTTAACTCGTTTCTATCTCGCATGACGATCCTTATATCCAATCGAAATAATGGCATTGAATATAATGCTTTATGGAGTTGAGATAAGTTGAAGTATTGCAGGGGTTGTCTTTGAACAGCTACAGAGACAGATTTTGAGAAACATCCTAGCTGATCTTAATTAACATGAGGCCCTTCTATAATTCTGAGCACCGTGGTTTTTCCTCCATGACAGTGAATTCAAATTTGACCACCATCTACCATGTCAATATTCAAAATCCATGATTTCATACAAACAGCGAGGCTTTCCGGGTGCTTATAAAAAAAAATGTGCGGACAACGAAACAAAAAATGTCGTAAAAATTTTATCCACAGTCAAGAAATCAACTGCTCTGAAAAATCAAAATCTTTGCGTAAACACGGTATAGAGAAAGAGCGCAACAAATACATCTTGCCTGAGAAATGACAAACTTAATGAAATGTCTAGACATTGCTTCTGTCACATTGACATACTTGCAGAAACAGAGGTAGAGAGATTGGGTTGTTGTGTTTTTTTCGTAGAGAAAGATTTTCGAAAACTCACGCACTTATTTGTTGCATTGCATGCATGCCTGGCTGTGCAACATGGAAACGTATTTCCGTTTGCTTTTGTGTCAAATTGTGCTATACAGTATAGTAAATGTTACTTTACCATGTTGACGCTTTGTTAAAAATACGGTTTATGTATTGTCCGAGCCGTTTTCTTTTCGTGGTGAATGTATGGGTTGGGAGAATTTTTTTCTGATATCGAACACATCATTCATTTATAAGTTGATGCTATAATTATATACCATAATCTAAAGAATAATGATTTTTTTGGTTTGAGAAAACACACACATGAAATTACGTTCCAGGGTGTTTCACCAACGAATAAAGCAATTTTCAATTTGCTGTTAGGTTTTAACACACTAACAGGAAGTCAGGTTGGCGTAGCAGACAGGGTTCAAGTCGGCCGGCTCGGTCCACAAGTGGATTGGGTTTTCAGTCCCTTTATACCTGATTCTGTAGGTTTTACCCAGAATATTACTCTGAGGTTTACCACCCACCTCTAAAACTGTATACATCTTCTTCTCCGTGTCTTTCCAAAAAGGTTTCATCAGGCTACAGTGCCTGGGGCGCTTTTGGGGAATCCTTGGTTTCATTACCAGAAATAGATAATAATAATATGGAACAAGTATCAAGATAATGTTAAAGTACCTGTGGTATTTATCTTTTGTAAGAGTCATTCGTATTATTATGGAATATTATTCTGATACGAATTCTGCCAAGACTTAATTATTAGCCTAAAGGTGTTAAGTCTGTGGGACAGTGTATTACATCAAAAAGCAGTGAAACAGGAAGCCAGTGTGTCTAGACAATTTCTCAATTATTTAATATTCCCAGCACTTGAAGAGACCGTCTTCTGAATTTGCATACGACATTGGTACGTACCTGATTATCATCCTATAACAGCTAGCTGATTGAGATTTCGATAATCACTCCATTAATAATTCCATCTAAATCTTGCACGCCTCTTCCTAACAAACGCCACAATATGATACTTGCGTGTTCAAGCAAATTGTCACATTATAAGGTAACGTCATTAAGCTATAGCTACTTCTATAAAACGTTCGCATATGACGCAATGAATAGATCCATTTGCACCTCCTTAGCGTTGACAATGCCATTTAACTGCAAGACATCTTTTCACACCAAGTATAAGGAGACAGACACCATTGTGATACATTTACCTCCTCCTTCCTCCTCCTCGCCAGTACGTTAAGAGGTTATAAAGACATCTCACTTATTATGTTGTTGAATTGAAGGAATAATGGTCTAGTCCGTAGACTGGTTCCCTGTCTAAACTCGTAATCAAATTTATACCCTTGGCATTGAGCCCAAAGTTCGGTATCTGTATATTATATCATGCAATAGTACTTTGGTGCATTCAAAATACATTTTCTTTTCAATCTGTAACCCTAGCTGCTTATATTAACGAGTTTCCATTTACACATGTAGTATGTCGTAAGGAGTATCGTAAGGGCCACGATGGCACTATGAACAAGAGTGCCTGGGGCCGATTTCATAAAACTTACGACGCGTCGCAGAGTTAAGACGCATCCTTTCTCTATGGACTCACCGCATAGGCCGTGTCCGAAACGGGCTTCCAGAGCTACGGCTAGGTCTATTGTCTAGGTTTTTGCGCGCATTCCAATGGAGCGAAGACCTAGACCTAGCTCTAGACAACAGATTCGGATGCAGCCATAGATGCGACGTGTTGCAGCTAGGACGCGTCGCAACTCGATTTGCGACCTGTCATAGCTGCGACGCGTCGCATCTATGCGGTGAGTCCATAGGGAAACAATGCGTCTTAACTCTGCGACGCATCGTAAGTTTTATGAAATCGGCCCCTGCCCCTGAGAAATTACAAACTAGTGAAACTACACACGAAATACTCGAACGTTATAATAATAATATTCATTAACGCCTCTGCGCCAAGATGCATGCCGAAAACCCCATTCATAGACAAATTGACATCAAGTTAAATTCATGTCTTTTGTCAAAGAAATGCAGATTCATGGTCAAAATATCAAGAAAGATACAGTAACAGTCATCTGTGACATTTCCAGTCCCATACTGTGCCCACTCTTTAAACAAACAAACAAAAACGCCTACGGTATTTTTTAATCATTACACAGGGTTTTTGATCTACCGAAGATCAAAATATTGTTTTTGGTCATTGGTTTTACTCTTTTTCTGGATAAATACAGCATTTCAGGCAAAACAATTTTAACGGTGTGTTTCTACCATCACCATCCGTATACCCTTTATGTTATAGGTAAATTTGTGGAGATATTTTGTTTCGGTATGCGACTAAAGTATGATGGTATACCTTTAACCAGAGGACCAAACACATAACCAAAACATAACAGTGAAACATAGCCACACATCACACACAGTTTTACGATCAATGCAGATTTTATGTGGCAAAGAAGCGGCTCTTAATTTGGGCCGAAGCTACATACATTGCTTCTTCCATTGCATTTTTGCTTGATGATGTATCTGTTATGCATGTCAGACATCTAGAATGTTGTGTGTGTGTTCTTTATTTCATCTCCGTGCCTGTTATTTTTTGCTTGCAGTATAATGTTTTCGCAGCTTTATGTTTGCCTTTGATTTGTTTGTTGTTGTTTTTTGTAGTTGCATACGTAATAGGCCTACCAATTATTTTTTCATGAACAAAAACCCTTCTTCCTTTGCATGAAAACGTGGAACAATTAAAATACTTCCATTTAAAACAATTGACCTCTACTTTAAGCTCAAACTTCAAATTACCAGATGGATTAATTTGTAAATTGTTTAATGGAATCTTAAGTTTCTTATAAAAACAATTCTTAAGGACTATAATTCGTCACTCATCAATTTCAATTCCTTGATATTAATTCACTACGTAATAATGTTTGATTTACTGAAGAAGTTGTTACTATTCTTATCTATTATAAATGCCTTTAGTACGCATAATTATATTTCCCACACTGGCCACTAGAAGTGGCCAGACAACCAAAATGAACAAAATGAAGACCGGTGACAAACAATCGGTCTTCTTTCTTATGTATCAAACATTTCTACAGAATTGACTGTGAGTCAAGGATTTACGTCAGGTACTCTCTAAATGCAAACGAGTGAAAAGCCACTCTTTGAAGAGCCATAATGATGGACAACTCTTTTCGAGTTGTCTTCTACTCTTGAAGTGAATTTTACACCATTTTGAGTGCCTGATTTTTCACTCTGGCCAGTGAAAACCACTTCAAAATATTGAAATATCCGCCTCTCTTTTTCAAGAGCCATTATGAAGGACAACTCGATTTCACTCTTTTGCATTTAGAGAGTATCGTATCAAAGACTTAATCATTATACGTTTCGATATAATAGTCGAAAAAAGGTTCCATAATTTTTAATACCAAATCGCTGCCTTCTTCAACTGGTAAGACCAAAACCTATAGCTGGTCAAGTTTTTGTGTGGCGGTGTGTACATTCTGATATAGTAACAGTAGACTGGTGAATTCTGTGTCAATCTTTCTCCTTATCTCTGTGTGCAGGTTCGATGGACGATCGAGAAGTGAACGAGAAATCTTGCCTAATAAACGAGAGCCAAGTATGATGACCAGCCAGTGCCCCCTCCCCTCCATCCCTGCCCCGCCCAATCCTCAACCCCCAGGGTAGTCTGGCACTCAAGTGCACCCCTATTTGTAACAGGATCTGACTCTCACCCCTCAGTACCCATAATCTATATACGGACATCAAAAAGCATATTCCGTCGTCGTCGTGGTCTTGAAATGAAAAGAAAATAACGACCGGGAAAATTGGTCATAATCAAGAAGTTGTTTGCGGGGTTTTCCAATCTTAATTACCCTAGAGCTGGAGAACGGCATAATGCCTTCTAACTCAGACTGAAACAAATCTACATTTCAGACGTCAATGGGCTTTCATGTTTTTTTCCACGACATAATGACATGCATGCAATGCTTGCTCAAATTCTCGTAGTGCATCTAGACAATGATCATTCAGGGCCCAATTTCATAGAGTTGCTTAGCACGAAAAATTGCTTAGCACAAAAATGTCTTGTCCAATGAAACAAACCACCATAAAAAAATAATTTGATATTCATGGTCAGCGAATAACAGGCAAAGAACAATCACAAGTGATGCACAGAACATGAAAATTTGGTTGTTAATCCTGTTTTCGAAAATTGATGGTTAGCTAATTTTTGTGCTAAGCAGGGCCGTGATTGGCCCCTGTATTGAAACTCAACCTGTGGTCGATTTCATCAAGCACACTATTAATCTAGCAAAGTGTGATGTCACAATACAAATCACTATGGTGATACTAAACAACTCATCTTAAGATTAATCTTAGTGCTTTGTGAAATCCATTTGGTCGATTTCACCAAACTCATCGTAACTTACTATCAATCGTAGGATTTTTGATGCATTGAAGCCCTACGTGGGATAGGCCCCTTACGATGGGTTATCCTTCGAGTTACGATCGATCGCAGGGCTTCGTGAAATCCACCCATGATCTGGCTGTCACGAAAGATTCTGACTGTGATTCAAAAGAGGGGCCTTTCTAAATCAGACTGTTTGTAAAACACACATCTGGACAACTCGTTTGACTGATCTACCATTAGACCTATATGAAACCACAGCTCACAATGATTTTGTAATCTCAAATTGGACATAAAGATTTTTCCACCGGATTTAGAAACAGCCCCCAGTGGAACTACTTCGTAACAATCGTAACATTATTTTCTAAACAACGCACAATGTAAATATGTAAAATAATGACAGTCACATCTCGTTTGACATTGATTTAATTATTCATAAAGAAAAGTGAGAAAACGGGAACTTCTTGCTGACATTCGGCGTTCAGAATTTTATGTTCCTAGAATAATTTGCTAGTCAGTTGGGTAAGGCTTCGTACATCGACTAATGACATGATAATGGCGTTCAATGTTTTCATATCTCACTGGTCGGAAGAGATCTTGAACACTATAAAAGCATTGCACCCCAAACTATATTTCTTTTAACGATCGATGTAAATTCTTTCGATAATGTTATACAACAAGAAAAACCAGAAGTTGCATTCCGAATTTCTGGAATTCTTATTTCCTGAAAACAAATACCCATGTGTTAAACATTATGGATAATTCGTGTTGGAAACATGTCTCCCATGCAACGAAACTGCCATTATTTTGCGCGGCTTCAAAATACAATTTTCCTCGTTGGCCTATAATTACCACTATATAGGCCTAATGGATTTTGTATTCGACTGTAATTATTCGAATCCAGAGTGACTGCAGACGTTTGACGAATGAATAGAATGAGACCTTCTGTCAAATATTTCACTGAATAATATTCGGACTGCTTGTCTGCCATAATGCCAGGAGTATAGGGGAATATAGACGGTATATACTGTATTGCACCCGTGGTGAAAGTGACGCTGCACCTATCTAGGGAATTATACTCGATACAATAGAATGACAAATTGAATCCTTTGCCGTTCCCTCTGCCTCTGGGGGCGACTGAATCCTGATCATTTGAGAGTGTCAGATGTAAATGGCCGATGTTTCAATATTTCATGTATAGGACGTTGTTATTGTGTGCTTTGACATTTAAATCTTTGGGGCTTATATTTGAACTCGTCCTAGTTAGCAGAAATATGGCGGCCTTATTGATGTTGTAAAGGGAAACCATTTTATAGCTACATAGGTGAAATAAATGCTGGGTAAAATGATCCATACGCTTCGCAGTAGTAATCAGCCTGTGGGGATGTTAACTAAAATCTAATTTTCAGTGATCTTCTTTTATTTAATCAGTGTTACGTCCAGTGGTGATGATAAACTGGTGTCAGATCTACTGCATAATAGGCTAACTGATCTTGGAGCAGATGGTATTTTTTTATTAAACATGCTTCCAAAATCTCAATTTCATCAGTGCTGACTAGGCCTGGGCGATTAACTCGATTAATCGATTAATCGCGATTACATTCCTGTGTCGATTACTCGATTAGTAAATTCTGAACTACTCGATTAATCGTGCCAGCGCGATTAGTGCCTTCGAGTTGCGATTAATTCCACGAGTTACTACTATTCTCAGTCGATCAATATCCATGCCGTTTGTGATTGCATGGAGCAGCTGCATAGACTTGATGACAAGTCGTTAGACATTCGTGTTTTGTCCATGCGTCCGTCAAAATTAGGAACAATCATTGTGCATCATGCATAGTTCGTATAGTGAGGCAACGTAATCTTGATTCAATAGGGGTCGAGGTAGTCTTGGTCCAAGACTGTAATGCTTGATAACGGACCCCATCGTGCCACTGCGCCCTCTCGTGATTTCATTTGACCCAGTTGCTCGCATTACAGTCTTGGGCATTTCCTATGAATTGTTTAACTTTTTCTTTATTTTTCCTTCGGATTTCCGGAGGAACCAATCAGCGCCCGCAAAAATCCAGTTGAATCGGTATCTAATGAATATGGATGACCTGTAACGAATGACCTCTGTGTACCATGCTGATGCAGTATCGTACATGACTAGTACTGTATTTTGCTTCGGTGTCGATCGTGGGATCGGAATAATGGTACTGTCATGGGGCATTCAAATAATGTCTGCGTTGTCTACTGCTTGCTATAGTTGCCATGGTAGTATACTATTCATCGCATAGCCGGACATGCCTGATGCATGAGAGCATTGAACACTATTAAAATATACACACGATCTATTTCTATTAAATGGTAAATACAACATGAAAGCTGATGGTATTTAATTAACACACACATTAATTGTGGGTGCGTAATTAACTCTAGCTTTCCACTAACGAGACACTATCGCATGGATTTGAATGTAGCCGCCATGTTGTGTCTGCGATTCAACAAGCACGGAACCATGCAGCCTCAGATAAACCACGCGCGCGCCCAGACAATAGATATCTAAGTTTTTTATAATGTCTATGGCCGAGACTGTCTGGACGCGGACTGTCTCGCGTTTGTTTACATTTCAGCAGCTCCACTACCGTGACGCGCGCTCCCACGGCCTGCTCGGCATCCTATTTTGCATTTCAACGTAAATCATGAATATTCATAATAAGGTACCTAATTGGCATACAAAGGCCACGCCCAAGTTTATAGGAAATGCCCAAGACTGTAATGCGAGCAACTGGGTCAAATGAAATCACGAGAGGGCGCAGTGGCACGATGGGGTCCGTTATCAAGTATTACAGTCTTGGACCAAGACTAGGGTCGAGGGTGTATATGTACCGCGGTCGCGTCCCCGCATGTTGGGCATTATGCAGGACGTACACAGTGTAATGTGAACACGCACACCGTACCCCTGGTGTAGCGATAAAATTACCGACTTGATATCAAGTCTGCTGCTGCACGTGCACCGGATGCCCGCCCAATTTTGACAGCACCATGACAACATTTTGAGATTACACTGTAATTGGCCAGTAGCCCTTCTAATAATACTGCCTTATATGGTCAACGTGGATGAGGCATGAATGAGGGCTATTCCATTTCGCTGTTTATTGAGGTACATTTAGTTATGTTGCATTTCCAATAAATACTATTTATCTCACTTAGTAATAAAACGAAAGGTTGTCGGGACTTGTCGCACACATGAGTTATTGGATACATACAGTTTAAACGTGTCGGGGTGAATTTTTATTCAAGCCTGACAGCTGACAACGAAGTTGTACTCAACTTCTTAGGCCCACGTGTTTACAATGGATTCGGCTACCATGGCCGGCCGGCTTGGCGCATGGCGTGATGGCATTCAACTACTCGAGTACAGACGCTACTCGATTTTACGATTACTGTACTAGACTACTGGATCGTATCGTACGATAATCGTGAAGTGAACGTGTGGAGTAATCGTGAAATGTAAAATAATCGCGATGTGTTTAGTAATCGTGATCGAGCTGTGTAATAATCGTGTTCACTGTTCAGTAATCGTGAGCTGTGTAATAATCGTATTCACTGTTCAGCCTACTATCGTTGACTTGTACTTGCATGTATGGGACTACGTCTGTGTGTACGTACGTGAGGCAGTAACTGCATGCCTTGTCGGCCATCACTTCGCGAAATTACCCTACTTTACGGAGGGAAGTAATTATGGACGATATTAGCTTCACGAATTTTGCATTATACCTTATCAGAACAAAAATGGCATTGCTCAATGCCTCGGAAATCGGAACTGATCGCTGTTGAAACTTGCAAGAATCAAAGCATTACGCTAGTGCAGTTTACTGCAGTGCCGCTATGATGAAAACAAGGTACATGCTGCTTTGTATAGTCACTTCCGGGTAATCGCGATTAATCGATTAATCGCGATTATTTCCTCCGCGATTAATCGATTAGTGAAAAGCACTAATCGCCCAGGCCTAGTGCTGACATGGCCCATGCGATCAAAACATGTCTTAATTTGGTCGGCAGAGGGCAGTGTTGACGCTGTCCAGTGGTGATCTGTCACTGAAATTCGGCATAATTTCACTTTTGCTCTTGGCTATCTTGTCACAGGACAATTTCTGAGGACGGCTGGCGACAGTGTAAGCTTCAAAGCAAATAAGTCAAAATAACTGATTTTTACCAATCATGTATACAAACAGTATCATGCATTCTGTGGTCCAGTGATACTGGCAATACATTCTCGTACACTAAATTGAGGGCAACCAGTTGTTAATTTTAGGCCTAATTGCACAATGTTCCCTCTAATTAAAGCCGAAAACACAAACAGAACACGATACACCCGTGATATGACATACATGCAATGTAATTTCGAAACCAGAAAAGTGTAAACAATTTATCGTCCTATTCAATTTCCTGTGTTGCATTGTGTTTAATTCCCACCTTACAAGGGTCCTATTTTACGGCCAGCAGTTGGGGCGCCCTCTCCGGCACTGGAAAATCTTGACCTTCTTAAGAGAATCTAACACTTTCATTGTAGTGCCCCCTCTACAGACAGTATCGGGCAGTTGACTACTGTGCGTGTGTGCATGATAAACTTTGTCGTGAACTTTTGGAAGTTGGATTAATTTGAAAATGGAACATGAAACTGAAAAGGGGGAAACAGGCTTTCTTAAAAAAAAGATTGCTAAGGAATATTTGGAAATTAATTAGCCTCCTACTCCAGGACATTGCTGCCAGATGGACACAATGACCAACAGACTGACTGAATTGGCTGACTATTAATCAACATCCTAACTCACTTTCTCCGATTGTTGCGACCTTGATTTAAATTGGACTGACCTACCCATCTACATTACTGACTGACCGTTAAAGGTAATATCATACATTGGTTTTTGTCAAAGAAATACCAATTCATGGGCAAATCAAGGAAGAAACAGTAACAGTCATCTGTGAAAATTTCAGTCCCATACGGTGCCCACTATTTGAGAAAACAGTGAAAAACAGCAACAGTATTTCTGAAGTCTGTTCTCTTTTATTCACCTCCGTGACTTGATTGTCAGGGCTGAGGTCCCACCCACTAATAATGTATCTTCCCCAATCCAGCATGGCACATTCAAATGTAACTCTAGATGCGTAGTCTGCCAGCACCATATCCATGAGTCTGATTCTTTCACAGGCAATGGCTCCACCCATAAGACCAAAGGGAACATCACCTGCACTACATCTAATGTCATTTATCTCATTTCTTGCAGGGTATGTAACATACAGTACGTGGGTGAAACCAAAAACACCCTCAAGAAACGTTTCTATGGTCACCGGTCTACAGTCAAAACTCAGAAACTGGACACCCCAGTGGGTTTTCACTTCAATCTCCCTAACCATACAATTTCTGATATGATCTTGCAGGGCATTGAATCACTTGGCCACCGCAGGGACTTGGTCCGGCTGAGCAGGGAGAAAGTTTGGATTAAGAAATTACGCACTATTCAGCCGAACGGACTAAACCTCCAGGAAGGCAATGACTAATATTCTTGTTTACTTATCTCCTTTTCATTCATCCACAGGTATTCTCTTATCCCTCCTGATTTTTGTATTCCTCTCCTCCCTCTTGCCCATCTTGATCTCCAATCCTCTAATTAACTCCTTTGTTAATCCCCCACCCCCCAGCACCACACTTTCCAACCCCTTTTGTAGTCTGTTACCTTTGATCTTGCCTACCTGACCCCCACCCTTTGTCTGACCTATCTTACCCACCCTGACTCTCATACCACCCCTTCCCTTTGTCCATATCCTCTGATCCATTTTATGTATGCTTCCTTCACTTGCATGTTTGTGTTTTTTTGTCATTTAGCCTTTGAGAAAGATCCTGCTAGGATCGAAACGCGTCAGGCCCTCCTAACTTTAAGCATTTGATATATTTCAGGTCATTTTGGCTGATGAGCAGTTTGCAGCAGTTTATTACTTGTATTGACCTTATTCCTTCTGCTGTTGTATCCCTTCGTGGTGATCCTCCTCATCTCCTTGTAAGTTGTATTTATGTTTTCTTACATGTTTTGTTTATTCTTGTTCTGTTTAGTTCTGTTATTTCATGTTGTCACCTTGTCTCTTCTCTCCACAGGTATGACTAACCCCATTGATTTTTTTCAGCAGCTCAGGAAGACCAAGGAGAAAGCCCTCCGGTATTCCCATCATCTAAATAACTACAGGTTTTTCTCCTTATCCCGTTGCATCCCAACAGGTCTCCAAGTGTCGTCCACCCCGTCTTTAGGTACCCTCTCCCCCACTCTACAGAAGAAGTGGAACCAAGTCCTCAACCAGACCTCCCTTAAACTCATTAATATTCTCTCCCAGCAGTGCCAGAATTCACTACAGCACCTTAATAATGAAATACTTTATCTTGACAGGGAACTTAGCACCCACTGCACCGACACCAGATACAGGGAACTCAGTAATAATATTGATACTGGACTGTCCAAACTTGAATCTGTTCTCATTGACAGGAGGAATAGGAAAATGGGCGACATGCTGCACCGACAACGCAGACACAGGCGGTTCAGGCGACCGCAGCATCAGTCCCAACCCACACCCCCACCCAATACTGTTGTTAATCTCTCTACCTCATCAATAACCAGCGCTGAGCACAAACTTCTCTCTAAAGGACTCAATTTTTGTCCCACTCCTCCCACAGTGAATCAGACTGAACTGAGCCAAGATCTCACAGAGTATTATCGCAGGATCCGGTTGCAAGAATTTTTTCTTGACTCTGCTCCCATGGAAAGAGAACCATTTCGGGTGAAAAGCTCCTGGATACCTCCGAAGAACAGAGTCCCAGCCCTTGAAACATATGTTCAAGTTGTCACTTCCAAAGCCACTAACACTGATCTCTCTCTCAAGAAAACTCAGGTTAACCTCCCCAGTGATGAGTGCCAGGCACTCAGGTCTCTACGCTCCCGCACTGACATTATCATCAAACCAGCAGATAAAGGCTCAGCAGTGGTCATCATGGATAGACAGCAGTACATTGACGAGGTCCTCCGTCATGTTAATAATGACACCATATATTCATGTATTGATTCTGACCCCACAGGTAGATTCTCTCAACAGATACAACAGGTTCTGGATGACATGAAATCACGTGACCAGCTGACCAAGAAAGCTCACAAATTTCTCTCTCCTATCAACTGTAGAGCAGCCAGGTTCTATATCTTGCCCAAGATACACAAACCTGGTAACCCTGGTAGACCCATCGTATCAGGCAATGGCTCACCCACAGAGCGCATCTCTATGTTCGTTGACAGTTTTCTCAAGCCTTTGGTTCCCCGCATCCCCTCGTATATTCATGACACCCCTGACTTCCTCCGCAAACTTGAACAGGTCAAGCACCAGGTCCCCAGTACAGCCATCATTGGGACATTTGATGTCACATCCCTCTATACTAATATCCCTCAAGAGGAAGGCATCGCAGCCTGTGCATCGGCTCTTTCCAGGAGTGGACATACCACACCTCCCATCCGTGATCTTGAATCTCTCATGAAACTTGTACTAACTAAAAATAACTTCTCCTTCATGGATAAACACTATCTACAGGTACATGGCACAGCAATGGGAACCCGCATGGCCCCCTCCTTTGCATGCATCTTCATGTCAGAACTAGAAGAGCGCATGCTAGCCTCAGCACCTTGCCGCCCCTGGATCTGGTGGAGGTACATTGATGATGTATTCTTTATCTGGACCAGTGATGAGAATAGCTTAGGTTCTTTCATTAACCACATGAATTCTTTCCACAGGACTATCAAATTCACAGCAGAAGTCTCTCACCATGAGGCCCACTTCCTTGATGTCACCATCCGAAAGGAAGAGGACACACTAATCACTGACCTGTATTCTAAGCCCACAGATACCCACCAGTACCTCCATGCCACCAGCTGCCACCCCAAGCACTGTAAGACTGGTATAGCATATAGTCAGGCCCTCAGACTCAGACGAATCTGTTCTAATGACTCTGATTTCTCCAAACACACACAGGAACTGAAGAAACACCTAGTTGCAAGAGGCCACAGCTCTCGCAGGGTGCGGAGTGCCATTGAGAGAACTCGTGCTCTTCCCAGAGCGGCAGTTCTCCAAGAGAAAGCCCCCAGCGATGATTCTTGTACTAATAACAAAGTTGCTCTTGTGACTACTTTCCATCCCTCTCTTCCCCCATTACGCAGAATCACTAATGATAACCATCACATTCTTCACACTTCAGACCGTCTCCTCAGGGCTATCCCAGAAAAGCCCATCTTGGCCTACAGACGTCCCCGCAACCTCCGTGACTTGATTGTCAGGGCTGAGGTCCCACCCACTAATAATGTATCTTCCCCAATCCAGCATGGCACATTCAAATGTAACTCTAGATGCGTAGTCTGCCAGCACCATATCCATGAGTCTGATTCTTTCACAGGCAATGGCTCCACCCATAAGACCAAAGGGAACATCACCTGCACTACATCTAATGTCATTTATCTCATTTCTTGCAGGGTATGTAACATACAGTACGTGGGTGAAACCAAAAACACCCTCAAGAAACGTTTCTATGGTCACCGGTCTACAGTCAAAACTCAGAAACTGGACACCCCAGTGGGTTTTCACTTCAATCTCCCTAACCATACAATTTCTGATATGATCTTGCAGGGCATTGAATCACTTGGCCACCGCAGGGACTTGGTCCGGCTGAGCAGGGAGAAAGTTTGGATTAAGAAATTACGCACTATTCAGCCGAACGGACTAAACCTCCAGGAAGGCAATGACTAATATTCTTGTTTACTTATCTCCTTTTCATTCATCCACAGGTATTCTCTTATCCCTCCTGATTTTTGTATTCCTCTCCTCCCTCTTGCCCATCTTGATCTCCAATCCTCTAATTAACTCCTTTGTTAATCCCCCACCCCCCAGCACCACACTTTCCAACCCCTTTTGTAGTCTGTTACCTTTGATCTTGCCTACCTGACCCCCACCCTTTGTCTGACCTATCTTACCCACCCTGACTCTCATACCACCCCTTCCCTTTGTCCATATCCTCTGATCCATTTTATGTATGCTTCCTTCACTTGCATGTTTGTGTTTTTTTGTCATTTAGCCTTTGAGAAAGATCCTGCTAGGATCGAAACGCGTCAGGCCCTCCTAACTTTAAGCATTTGATATATTTCAGGTCATTTTGGCTGATGAGCAGTTTGCAGCAGTTTATTACTTGTATTGACCTCTTTTATTCTTGATCTTTTAAAAGATCAAACAGATTGTCGGTCGCTGTTTTAATAATTTCTGGATAAATACACAATTTCAGGCGGAAAAACGGTATGTTTTTACCACCACCATCTTCATAGTTATACGTAAATCTGTGAACATTTCTGTTTTGGTGTCTTACCAAAGTATGATACTACCTTTAATGACCGGTAGAATGGCAACCCGAGTTGCCTACCCTCCTGCCCCAAAGACTCCACGTAGCGAACTCACCTGCCCGCCCGATGACAGACTGCCCGACTGATCGTGAATGACTGTCTGCCAGAAGTACATGCCCGCGGGGCCGCTCGCCCACCCCGCCCTAGACGGACTTGCCGTGCTGCCGCTGCCCACCCGAAGAAAACTGAATACTCGAGCTGCTTGGCCCGCCCAACAAACGCCCTGCCGCGCGGAGCAGGGACGCAGCTCGAGTTATATTTTCCTGACTGACTATACAGTGTGTCCCCTCCCATAAAAAAACGATACCCATTTTCAAAAAATATGAAACGAAATTGTAGGCCTATATATGTTTTCAGCTATTTGATTTTTAGTCTAAAACATGCATTCACTATCTCAGTGGGTAAATTCTGACCAAATTTCAATGCTATCCATTCATGCATCATCGAGCAATTACTGATTGTCTTGAAAAGTCCATTTTGTTACCACGACAAATGCGAGAGGGGAGATTTTACAGATCACATCTAAGAGTGTTAAGATGACCACCATTGTCACTCAATAAATAATTGTAATGGCAGGGAAATGGACTTTTCAAGACTATCAGTAATTGCTCGGTGATGCATGAATGGATTGCATTGGAATTTCGTCGGAATATGGCCTTGGAGATATTGAATGCAATAAACTAACAACCAAATAGCTGAAAACCTAAAATTTCCTTTCATGATTTTTTAAAATGGGTATCGTTTTGGGGGGACACACTATGGACGGACCACAGAAGCTTTCCTGGTCGTCACTGACCTCCCCAGATGAATATCATACTGGCAAAAGACTGACTGAAACCTATTCCCCGACTACCCAACTCAGTGACCGACATTTCCGACTGACCACGTAAATAGGCCTCAGTGAGTGAATGACCGTTACCGACTCCGTGCTCACCCACCCGACTGCCTCCCCAAGTGACCGACCGACTGACACCTGTCATCTTCTCACTCTCATCCCCAACTCCCAGCACTCCATCTAACTGACCTTCCAAGTGACTGACCATCTCCTAGACTAGACCTATCCTCCTGACTGACCGGGCCTGCTTGCTTGGCTTCTCAACCCCACTGACTGGATTGGGACTTATCACTCGATTTTTGGAATCAGGAAAACAAACGGAACGTATTCATGTTTCTCCTGTATACATACCTGCATACCTGTAGTCCAAGGCTTTGCTTAAAGCTGTGTCAGCCTAGTACGTCTATCCATTTTAAAACAAAACTTATTGCAATGTCGATGAATACATGAGCAATTTGTGGATGTGACAAAGAAGATGACTATGCAAACCACAGGGACATCTCTTGTGGAGTACATCCTGTGAAGCTATACTTGTCTATATATTTGGACAGGTAGCCATCGATTTCCCTCTTGAACACATTGGTGGAATGGGAATTCACAATCTGATTTGGAAGTCTATTCCACACGTTGCATACCCTCTGTGAAAAGCTCATCTCAACGGAAGGCCTGATTCTTTGCATTTTAGCTCACTCGGCTCAGAGAGATAACATGTACAGTGACTGTAGATATTTACAACATCAGAGAAAAGAAGAAAAAAGAATTAACAGACATCAAACCAAATATGAACCAAAAATCAGTATTATAGTTAGGCCTACTCGATCAGTTTAACATACGAACGCCAACGTGCAATTAGTTCCTATAACAGGATCTCTATAGAAGTAAAAGAAACATGCGCCCCCCTTTTTTAAGTGCTTCCCCTCGTTATTATACCATTTCTATTGGGTAGTGCGCATGTGTCCCAAGTCACATGACTTATATAGGTATTGGTTTCTATCTTTCATTTTCTTTACAATTTGCTCAGGAGTAATGAACTGACTATAATGTTGGCATGATTCCCATCACATTGACATTATGCTTAAAGGTAATATCATACTTTGGTTTTTATTAAAGAAATTCACATTCATGGGCTAAAATATCAAGACAGATACAGCAACAGTCATCTGTGAAAATTTCAGTCCCATACGGTGCCCACTTTTGGAGAAAACAGTGAAAAACAGCCACAGTATTTCTTAAGTCTTTTCTCTTTAATTTTTCATCTTTTAAAAGATTATAAAGATTATCGGGTATCTTCATACCCTGTAAGTTATACGTAAATCTGTGAACATTTCTGTTTTGGTTTCTTACCAAAGTATGATACTACCTTTAATCTCAAATCGTAATAGCCCAATTACAGTCATCATGACCTACCCTGTTTCATCAAACAACCTTTTTAGTTAAACTCCAGCAATACTAAAGAAATTATTTATTTCCACGACAAAGTGTTCCTATTTTGTTGAATGATATTTTACTTGTGTTTGATCTTGTGTTATTTTGTTTCATTTTTATATAATTCCTAGAGCTCCAGTGTTGAGTGGATTTAATCACTGTTCCTAATGTTGTGTCCCATTGTGGAAGATTTCTTATTATAGTTTGCGATTTGCGATTTCTAGGGTTGAACTAACCATCAACTTCTGTCTTAATGCGCGGAATCTTGGGGTCGATTTCACAGAACTCATCGCAACTTACTATCAATCGTATAGGACTTGTGATTGCACTGCATCCCTATACGTAGGATAGGATGGGTTATCCTTCGTAAGTCGAGTTACGATCGATCGTAGGGCTTGGTGAAATTGACCCCTTGTTCGTGAAGCAGGATTACAGAGGTCGATGTTTCAAGCTCAGAGTCAGGACTCCGACGACAATAATCAACCATACTCCTAATTCCCAACGGATACCTTTCGGCCCAAACTCAATTCATGTACATAATATAATAAGATAAACAACCAACTGCCTTTTGTCTTGCTATAGAAGGTAATTAGCTTTAACAAGATCTAATTAAATATAATGGATTATGGTGACAATAATTATGTATTGCCATTTTACTGCAGTGTGTGTAATATAATACAATGTTATAATGTATACAATGAAGATGATCGAAGCAAATATGATGTTCAATAACTCAAACTTGCACGTAAGATAGATATTATGATGTAGAATAATACTGAAGTATCGGTACACACGAATAATAATCGTATTCTTTGGGAGGGATACAGAAATCAAATTGTATACACAATTTAAAAGTTTAAATGAATCATGGGAAGACATCTTTGTGTTTGTTTTTTAATTAACTCATTGTGTGGTGTGCATTAACAACCGAATTACGCAGACGGCGCGTATGTAATATAATATATATATTATATAATTATGAGAAAATTATTTGGATGTACACAATTTGATACACTTGTTAAGTTATGTGATTGAAGCGGTTCTAGATTTAGCTTGTTTTATTCAGTAAGATTTATTTGATTTCACGGTTTTCCTTAACTGTCCCATTAAAATAAATTATAGCATACCAGAATTTGTGTCTTCTGTGTTAATTCTGTATGTGTAATGTCGTGTGTAATAATTATGCATAACCGAGGATGGGACCTTAGGGAGACTTTCCCATAGGGTCGTGCACAAACCACTTAACTATTTCTAGACATTCTCCATACCAATGAACTTGAACATTATGTTCATATTGAGAGCATTCTCTGTCTTCTATTAAAATATGGACAGCTGGTAAATTAGGGAGGCATCGAAAAGTCTTCTAAGTCCCCGTGTCTCCCTAATGTCCACTTTTACTTTTAGACGCTAACGTGTCTCCGCTAGTCACTAATACCCCATTGAATATCCCCATCATAATTAGGCTTGCCCTTCACCGACGTGGATGAGCACTGCATAGTGCTTGTTGGGTGCACTTGAAACAAAAAACATGTTCTGGCTCAGGTCACAGGGATTCGAACCCACTACCTCCTGCTTACATGACAGTGCATGGCTGGATTTCACTAAACACTGAGGGCGTTTATACGAAACGGAGGCTCCGTCTCACTCAGGCTCCATTTCGTGAACTTCCATTAAAAAAAAAAGGCTTTTGGCTGCGGTTCATAATTACATGTAGATTCCCTGGTTTGAACATGAACACAGATATTCAGCTTCAATGAAAAACCACAACCTGTATTTTCATCATTATGGATGACAGAACTGGAACCTGAACCCGAGCCTCCGTTTCAAGTTCGTAAACGCCATAAGATTAATCTAAAGATGAGTTGCCAATATCACCTTAGATTAGTGATTTGCATAACATTTAGGATTAATTCACATTTAAAAGTAATATCATATCGGTTTTTGTCAAAGAAATACAGATTCACGGGCAAAAATATCTAAGATACAGTCATTCTGTGAAATTCTTAGTCCCATTATATCGGTGCTCCACTTTTTGAGAAAACAGTGAAAACGCCCACAGTAATAAAAAAAGTATTGTCACCGTTATTTTTTTTTTTTATCTTTAAAGGTAGTATCATACTTTGGTAAGAGACCAAAACAGAAATGTTCATATTATTTACGTATAATTTTCAGGGTATGATGCTGGTAGAAACTTACCGTTACAATTTTTCTGCCTGAAATGGTGTATTTATCCAGAAATTAGTAAAACAATGACCGAAAATCTTTTTGATCTTTTAAAAGATCAAAAATAAAAGAGAAAAGACATAAGAAATACTGTGGCCATTTTTCACTGTTTTCTCAAAAAGTGTGCACCGTATGGGACTGAAATTTTCACAGATGACTATTACTGTATCGTCCTTGATATTTTTGCCCATGAATCTGTATTTCTTTGACAAAAACCAATGTATGATACTACCTTTAAGCTCAATCGGACATATCTGAGTCGCGGGAATTTTTCTCATAAAACATAAAGACCATCGGAGCAGCACGGAGGATGTTCCGAGTAGCTTACTTGGAAAAAGGTACAGAAAGAGAAAAAAAAAAACAGTCTGATGAGAAGAGAAAGAAAAAAGAGAAAGTGGAACTAAGTCGCTGGTACCCGGCACGATGTACATCAACAACAGCGTGTGTGTGGGACAATGCATAGCTAGATGTCACTGCAAGAGGGCGTGGGAGACAGGCACGCGTGTACGCTGTATACAGTGTGCATATCATAGGTCTACCATTACCAATCTGCATCATTGTGTGACACATACGTCTGACGCGTGCATGGACTTCATGGTTTATGACAAGATGGGCTACAAGATGGGGAAGGATTGACGTTGGAACGGGGAGAGAATTTGTCGCTGAAAACACCACAGGAACAGGATTCTATGAGGTATGTTTCCCACTCACACTGGTAGATCCAATGGATCATCACTCAAACCTAGCGATCTAGCAGAGAATCACGTTTGAAATGTAGGCCTAGCAGCACCTTAGAAATATTGACGTTATGCATGCTCCATCAACTTGCTTTGAATGGTTTATCATCAATCACTGCACAATAGTAATACTATGCCATTGTTGAGCAATTCAGTTGTATAACTGCCGTGATTTGTTACTGTGATCTCTTCCCTTTGTAAAGCTTGAAGTTGGTGTCCTTGATCAAACGTCAGTCGATTCTAGAAATTGGAAATTTCACGGTCAATTTCAAATTTTTTATCCAACAAAACAGTGTGACACTGACAGGCTTCACATTGTATGCGTGTATAATAATGAGGACCAATGCACAATTGGAAATGGATGGCCTCGTAGTCGTACGTGGATGGCTATGTACATACATGTACATACATGTACACACATGTGGATGTACATGTAAAGTATGCCAGTGTACAGTGTTTAACCTTGTGCAGTTTGTGTTTGCAATCAGTCTGTTTTTAGCTGCAGTTTGGGGTTAGTACTATGCTTTAGTCCACAAGGATTATTTTCAGACATGGCTTCTAGTTCTACACTACAGTAAACAAACTGGAAAGAATTCCATTGACGGCCATCACTTGTGCACAAACCTATGGGACCGACAGAGGGCGTTATGAGAAAAATGGCTACCGCTGCATTCGAAGTGTATCATTGTTGGTAAAAAAACACTGAAAATCTCACTTTTCAGATATGCTTCTCCAGTGTACACACCTGAGATTGAAGTTCATCATGACTTGCATCCAATAAGTTATCTCTTGGTTGACCAAGTTGTGATGTCCTCTTCAATATTAGCAAGGTTTATTTGTTGAAAAAGGGCAGGGCTTTTGATTTTTGAGGGAAATTATTGGGTCTGAAAATAATCCTTGTGGACTATTTAAAGCACACTAACCCCAGCAGTTTTGTCATATATTCAGACATTTAGCCTTGGACATTGTTGTTGTACCGTTAGTGTAGACTGTGTTTTTCCCACAAATATTAATTTCTATATTTCAACTTTTTTAGTGGTATAAATATCATCTCCAATAGTGCTACAGCCTCTTGATAGTGATTCAGTTCGCTTTGTTTTATTTACTCACTGCAATCCGTCAGGGGTGTTATCAACATGATCAATCTGTTGTTGTCTTATTAATTTTTTTTTCTTGAATGTGTATGTATCTCGTTCTTTGTTACTGGTGTTGTAGGCCTGAAAAATATGATAAATCAAATCAAATCAGATCTGCTGAAATGTGTAATATTACATATATATTATTAGTATTGCAGTTAGGCTTGGCCAAGACAAAATAATGTTTGTAAATTCATGTTCTTAATCTTATTTCATATTCACTTCGGCTTCAATGGATTTGAAATGCATAGCAGACGTAAAACTTTTTTTTTTTTTTTGGGTTATTCACCAAGGTATAGGGCCTGTTTGTTTAACGCACAGGATCCCAGATTCAACAGGATCCACGTCCTATGCAGGGTATGCTAAAATGGGATCCGAATCAGTAGAATCCGTGATCCTGTGTGTTAAACAAACAGGCCATAAATCAATCCAAAATTGATTATTAATGCTACAAGTATTACAATAAAAAACATTTTCAATTTGCTCATCAACCAAAAAAATGTATAAAATGCTTTTGAGGTACATGTAGGAGGGCCTGACGTTTTGATCATGGAAGGATGTTTCTCAAAGGCTAAACATTGACATTAGCCTTTTTTCAGTTAAGTACTGTTGATAACTTGATATTAATTACTATAACTAGCACACACATCCAATTTATATGGGAGCCATATTGTAACAGGACTCTACTCACCCTGTCATGCCAACTGTGTCCCAAATTGGCAGCTGCCTTTCTGCAGTTTGTTTTGTTGGAAAACTAGGCAACTTCCTGAAAATGACTGCAATGCTGCGTTCTTTCAGCAGGATCTTGCAGATTGTTTTAATACAAAACAGCCCTTAATACCCATTCTATCACAGGGCAATATGCTTCATTATTAAGCCATGAATTTAACGGAGGCTACGGAGGCCATGGCCTTTGTTGCCCTGGTTCTTGGGAATCTTGGCCTTGGTGCCCAGCTTCAAATGTTTCCATCCTCCCATAATGATTTTCCAATGGAAGTGCCCCTTGCAATGGAAAAGTGGCCTTGCCCCGTTCAGAACCAAATTCAAGGCCTGTATTATTCAAGGCCTGCCATACTCAAGGTCCTGTAATAACAAAAGATATATATCAATATGCGTAATCATCTGAATCAATTGACCAGTGGACCAACTGATTGACCAACCTCATCAAAGATTTTATTCAGTCAAAACACAATGACATAAATTCTTCTGTAAATAAAGACATATCATGCATTACTGGATTTGAAATAAACGACCAACAATAAGATGCTCCTCCATATCTCCCCATACAAAACAATAAAAACGAAAATTAGGAATGAGTAAAATTTGCTGAATTTGTGTTTTAGTATTTAAATTGTATAGTTTTTTTTATAGAAGGGAAGGGCTTAAATTTAAGTCTTTTAAACTTAGAGGTACATGTACAGTACAGTATTGGTAACATGCCCAAAAAGAAATGTTCACAGAGAACTTTACGTACATAACTTTCAGGGTATGAAGATGGTGATGGTAGAAACATACCGACCATTAAAATATTTCTACCTGAAACAGTGTATTTACACATCTATCTAGAAAGCAGTAAAACAAAGATCGAAACCAGTTTTGATCTCGGGATAAGATCAAAACCATTCTTTACGTTTTATAAGAAAAAATGAGTCGGGTTTGGCTAGTTTCTCGTGACTCGTGTCCGATTGAGCTCAAATTTTCACAGGTTTATTATTTCATGTATTTGATTACAAAGACAAAAAGTGTGAGTGCTGTTCTGTGACCTTTACCAATCATGTATAAATTATACTTAAAACAGAAATCCCGGTTTGATCACAGTGTAATTTACAGATGTCACCAAACCTTTAAATGGATCCTAAATTGAGTGGAAATTGTTAATTAAATAATTGATTAATTGATTAAATTCAACCTGAATTTAGTCTCCAAGAATCTAGCACCAGGGATCAATTTCACAAATCTCTAAGATAGAGATTCACTTTTACCGGTATCAGTGATTTCACTGATTTGTGCAGTATTTAGAAAGTGTTTGATTTCCAGCATGGTTTTTAACAAAATACGTTGCAGGTTTTTGGAAAATGTAAACTGAAAAAAGAAAACCGTTTTATAGAAATAAAACCGGAGACCGCCTGCCCGTTTTTTTTTCCCCGATAAAATGTTTAGGGCCGCAGCCTAAAATTAGGGTCGGTCGGGAAACCGGAAGCAGAACTATTATTTTTGTTGGCCTTAGAAGCAAAGTGTGGTGTCACAACACAGGTGATGCTTACAAGTTACAACTCATCTTAAAAGATCAATCTTCTAAGTACAGTATACTGTTTTATGGAACCCAGCAGTTGTTTAACTATATCCATGTACAGTAGAGTAGTTATTAATTATGCGCAAGTTGTTTTGGCTGGTTCATGAGCACTGTTATCAGTATACATGTCAAATTTCTTTCCAACTTCACTTTCCATCAAAACAAGAATCAGCCCTGTTAGTCAACATTAGTTAGAATCCATTGCCATCATAAGTGAATCCCAGGGGCACATGGTGATGGTAGTTATTGGACTTTATCATATTTGCAGATCAGTGGACTGTTTTGCATCATCAGTTGCGATCTTGAAAGTAAAAGGAAAGTGCCCCTAGTACAGTAGTTAGCAGTACTTCATGCTGCAGAGAAATTTTACATGAGCTTAAAATTTATTTCATAATTTCCTGTAATCCCAGCAATGTTTTAATTATTCATTCATAGTAGGCATTCATTGGGTTACTTTTTTACCCGGGTGCGGATAACTACCGTGGTACATGTAATTGCAGAGCTGTGTGAAAACAGTACAGGCCTACATTTTGACCTAAAGATTATAAATGATTTCACCAGTTGTTGTTTTTTTATGGCAATTTTGTCTCGAGACACTATGTACTGTAATTCCCTAGGGTGTCCCCCCAAAACGCAACACTTTGTGTCGAGAACTACTAACACTACATACGTGTACATGATGTAGATTGAAAATTAAACTCACTTCAAGATTCAGATATATACAAACTCAAAACCAGATTTTCATCTTTCTTTCATACATATTACATGTACAGTATGTGTGTATTCACCACTTATTCTGTAATACTGTAAATTTGTTTTTAAAGAGTAGGCCCTACTCTTTCAATTGGTCATATTTTTGCCAATTTCAGCCCCGAATTTGCTTAAATTGTACATGGTGATAGCCAAGACCTGGTTGTACACATGTATATCATACAACTGAATCTTGAAGTGATAAACATTTAATTTTAACATAATGGTTCCCAACAAAATGTTGCGTTTTTTGGGGGGCACGCTGTATAGGCCTAGGCTACGTCATCAATTATTTAAAGCTCATTTTTTCTTTAGTATGCTCCTTTTTGATAAATTACACGTACATGTACAGGTCTGTGCTTTAGGCTTATCAGACCAAGTCAGTTGTGGACAAAGTATGTAGTAGAATGACGTACATACTGTACGAAAGCGGAACATCTGAAGTAAATCCGGTGCTTATCATTCATAGTTTGAACTGATGAAAACTCGATGATGTACACTTGTGTATTAAGGCTCGCTCTGGCGGTAAACAATGTATTTTTGTACTAGAGAGGAAGTGGGACCGACGGGACGGGATGGTCAACTAATGATGAATGCTGCATCCGTCAATGACACTTGGCAATTTGGCATAATTGCTGTCTCTCTCCTGGGATTTAATTTACTTAAATTGATAAGGGTTGGGGGTTTTATCCTGAAAATGTCAAATGCAAATTTTGTAAAGTACTGTATGTACACGATGTAAACGTGTACTTGTATAACGTACATGTACGTACACGTACAGTATGTACAGCAAATGCAGTGTGACAGTACCGTATATACTGAGATACACGTATACGTTACAAAAAATGTGTACTAAGCCTGAATTCTGTACAATTATCCCTGCTTTCCACGGATCATGACCATTTAAAGGTACTATCATACTTTGGTAACGTACGGAAACAGAAATCTTCACAGATTTACCTATAACTTACAGGGTATAAAGATGGTGATGGTAGAAACATACCGTTAACATTTTTCTGCCTGAAAATGCTGTATTTATCAAGAAAATTGTAAAACCAGTGACCAAAATAATTTTTGATCTTAGATCAAAAATAAAAGAGAAAAGACTTCAGAAATACTGTGGCCGTTTTGCACTTGGGTTTTCTCAAAAACTGGACACTGTACGGCGTATGGGATAATGGGACTGAAATTTTCACAGACGACTGTCAATGTATCTTCCTTTATACTTTTGCCCATGAATCTGCATATCTTTGACAAAAAGCAAAGTATGATATTTCTATTATATTTACTATGATGTAATTTGCATCAAGCGCTCATACAGTGTTTTGAGCAAAGATTTTGAGCAATATTTTGAAACATGTGTACATTGCTTTTTGATTTTACCAGTTTTAGGATGATTTGAAATACTTGATAAATTAAACACGTACACGTAAAGTTTGTTTATTTATCATTAATGGATTTGTTTTCAGTTTCTCAGTATTAGGGCCTATAAGAAAACATAATGCAAACGTCACTTGCATACTTCATCTGAACTGTGCTAAGCTGTAGTAGCCTGTGTACAGGGAAGTGTTTAAGGCTATTTACTATCAATTCACATGTAATGCAAATTGTACACCTAGATGAAAGTACACTTCATATAATTAGGTTGCACTTGCAGATGTGTGGAGTTGTTTGTTATGCTTGATTATTGAGCTGTTCAGAGCTTGAAAACTCTAGGGGTAATTGAGCATGGACATTGAAGAGTTTGTACCAGTCCATGGGGAACTGATTAGAGAAACCAGGGTCCACACAAATCCAATAGGTCAATGAGAATGCTAAGTCCTGTAAGCTCATCGATCTTAGTGGTCATCAGGCGGTCGTGATGTGAGCGGTCATCTAGTTGGCACCAAAGTAGATTGGTCATGTGAATGCATAGCTGCTGCCTTGTGGAGACTGGAGACTGTAAGTTGAATACATGTCTCCACAGGGAAATTCTAGAAGGCCTATAGAAAGGAAATACTGTACATCATATACATTGTACACCTGTACATGGAGGTCTGAACAAGGTTTTCACAAAACTGATATTTGGAACTACATGTACGTATGTACATGCACCTCGAAAAGGAGACATTTCCAAGGTATAGGGCCTGTTTGTTTTATAACACAAAGGATTCCACAGGGATCCACGTCCTATGCAGGGTACGCTAAAATGGGATCCGGATGTATCCGCAAGATTCGTGATCCTGTGCAATAAACAAACAGGCCCATACTGTATGATCAGTATCTGTTGCAAAGAGAAGTGTTTTATAATACATGTGTACATGTGATGAGGGACGTTCCCTAGGAATTTCAACCCATGCAGGAAAGTGATTCTGGTTGAAATAAATTTGAAATACAGTTGAAATACAGCAATTTTCAATTCTGCTCTTTAGAAAGTGTTTGATCAAATTGTTAGTAAACAACAAAGCCGTGTCTCCACAAGGACTGTATGGGCTGCATAGTATGGTACAGAAAGTGTGACATCATTTCAGCATCATATTGTATTAAAGCACTATACTATCATTCTCTTGTCATTTGTACTTATTCAGGAAACATATTTGCCTCTTATATATTAAAATGGGCATTGATTAGGCCTAATGCGACATTCTGTCTTGTGTGTACTGTGTAAACATCTTAAAGATGCACCACCCTTGTTTGTACAAAAGGTTTCGGGTTATTTTTTTAAAATTGAGAAATAATAAGTAAAACTGCACTGCAAACTGCTCATCAGCCAAACTAATGTGCTGACATTTATAAAATGCTTGGAAGAAAGAAATTTGCTAGATTTATGTGTAGGCACCGTACATGCTAGAAGTTAGATTCTGCACACATAGGCTCTATGTATGCATACATGTGTATATAGAGGCTTTTTTATGATTTTATCTTTCAAATGGAAACCACAAGAAGGGGAACTGGCTGGATTATTTTCAATTGTTGAAACTAAAGGCAAAGAAAGAAAGTTGATGGATATTCAAGCCAAAGTACATGTACATGTACATCTGTATGAAATGAATGCTCATATAGCTTTTCTTACTTTATCAAATGAGCAGAAATAGTTCTATATACTACACTGTCATGACTGTATGTCTTTCACCCTTCCAATACAACTGGCCTCAAATCAAACAATATTTAGGCCTATAGTGCCTACATCTTAAATATTTCTGTTTTTGTTCCAGAAATTTATTTTTGAAAGGAATTTGTGGAAAATGGTTCAATGGCAGATTATAACCGCATCTCAAATAAATAAGTAAAGAATGGTGAGGAGTATCATTGATTTTGATTTAACATTTTATATTTAAAGCAATTTATAGTTTTGCTTGGCCTGTCGTACGAGTAGAAAATATTAGATTTTTAAAATTATTTTTCTTATTTATTTAATTATTTATATGCTCAATTTTGAGTCAGACATTGTGCTAATTTTATTTTATTTATTTTTTTTGGTCATCAAAATCGATAATTTTCGACGGCGATTAAAAAAAAAAAAATCTTAAAAATCCATTTAAAAAAAATTCTTACAAATCCATTTCATGAGTTCCTGCACTGCACAGTGCCACTGTGCAGTGAGTGGGTGTTGAAATCGTCAACATGTGAACCAGTGGAAAAAAAAAAATCACCACAAATGACCCTTCCCTGTGACTGACTGTTCAACCTCGTCCCCAGTGCTTTACTTATTTGTCCATTACAAGCTCTGTTGTAGAATTAGTTTGACCCCTGGGAAAGATGGTACACTGTTTGTTTTCATAGGGCAGATCAGCGGGATGTTAGTGCTGCATACTAATAAGAGCGAGCGGCTGGGACAATGAAAAGTCAAATGTAAGGTCTTGCTGCGTGATGAAACCCTATAGAGGAGGTTGCCATTACTGGAGAAACTGAAGGAATACAAGTTAGGGGGATGTTGCAACGAATCTACAAATTCGACGAAACTATATCATAAATGCCCTCATTCGATTCTTGCTTTCGGTACCGAATTAACAAATCTGTTAAGTAGACTCACTGCCAGTCCCCACATTGTCGATAATAAGTAGACAAAAACCATGGAGGTAGGAAAAGATTATGGCCAGCAACGTCAGCATGCTCAGCGTGCGGTAGCGAGAAGTTAAGCCGGTATACCTGTGCCCCAAACCCCACAGTTTGACTGGGAATCAGTCTATTATTGATGGAGCGAATGGAATGAACATGAACGCAGGCAATGTACAGTATTTAGCTTCGCCGTCCGACGGTCCACCTTCAAATGGTTAAATCCAAGTTGTTGTTTTTTGTCACAGATCTAACAAACAACCATCAAATAAACCATTACACTGGAAATGCTGCCTTTTTAACAGGTCCTGCAAATACATATCTCTGAATGAAACAATGGATTTGTAAATCCGTCAACGAAACCGTGATTCGTAGTTTCGACGCACGGGTTTTGTAATTCCTATGATTCCAAGATTCGTCGCAGGGAGACCAATGAGAATCTGCATCAATATTTAAGACAACGTTCAAGAGCCGGTCAAGTTGGAGAAAAGTTGGATGATGAATCGCACAGTCTTGTGAAAGAATGTATCCATGGGACTTTATGAAACCAGGCTTGAGGCTAGGCTTGGGCCTTTTTTTGCTGCCATCAATTAAGGCCTGGCACAAAAAAAAATGAAGGGAGTGGGCCACATAAAAAGAGAAGAAGGCTCCAGCTTCGCCATGTACATCAGAAGCCCTTCATTTCATTTACAATACATGTACGACACACAATGGCAGTAAATGAATTCCAATCCTAGCCGCCACATCTCAAGCCTCATTTTGTTAAGGCCCTTTGATACATGTGTATGACATTTGACCTCAGAATGCAGCACCCACAACCAGACAGAATTGACAGGACTGAGGTCAGCAACACAGTAACAGCACTTGCCATGTTTGATGGCTGAACCTGAAAAGGCTGTAAAGAATTTATAGCAGTTCTGGAATTTCACTGAGGCAATTGCATTGGCCACACAGACCTCTCCTCTCTAGCCAGGTTTGGCCTTAATACCCTACTGTACATAGGAGGGAAAACATCTTGACCTTCAAGGCTCAAGGTCTCAACCCAGCATCTAGGGGAATCAGGTCCGTGATGCTGGTCCTCCTGCTGAAAGGAAATCACTAGACAAGGAGCACAGTTCTCAAGACCCTCTTATTCTGCTGTTATAGACTAGGAGCATGGACCATGAAGAAATTAGAGTTCTCAACCCCGACTACATCTAAGGTCTGACTTAAGAAATTGATGGAGCAGACCTCAGAGAACATTTCTAGGTACTATGTGGCCTCAAATTGTGGTAGCACTTTTGTGTAATATCCCAAAAATTATTGCAATATTTCCCTCCAAAATTAAGAAAAACAAAAGAAAACTCAACAAATGGGTTTAAGCTCTTTCTTCTGAGTCTGACTTATTAAAACAAATGTTATTTCTCTGTGAATGGATTATGAATTAAATAATCACATAATCATTCACCAAAATACATATTAAGGACTTGGGGGGGGGGGGCAGAAAATACGACCAAGCCCCTTTTTTCAGTTGCATTGTGGGAAAGTGAATCTTGTTTTTTGTTGATCCTCAAATGATACCACATTTTCTTAATAGTGATACCACAATTTGAAGCCACATACTACCTAGCAAAGCTGTTAATGGTATAAACTTCCATTTTATGAAGTCAAACCTTAGATGTAGTGGGTGTTGAGGTAACACATGAATAAACTTGAGGGTTTTCAGAACTTTGCTCCTTGACTATAACTACATGTATTAGCTCAATACACACTACATCTAAGGTTTGACCTTAGTAAACCGAAAAATAAGCTTGCATGAAAGTTAGGGAATAGGCAATCTTGAATCTACCCAGTTTACTCTGTAATTGTACATTCAGTTAGTTTACACAATACATATATCCCAGTTACACATTACTTGCAGTACATGTACGTCCCTAGGTGCCCGCAAAGTTCCATTCACATTACCCCATGAGTGATCAGACTGCTGTAAAATGAAACCTACTGTACAGGTCAGTGGGTGCTGCCATACATGTACATGTATGCATGTAAATCATGAATCAGTGAAAACATTGCTTACAGAATCAGACTGACCAGTATAATGGTCAGACTGACCAGTATAATGGTTAGGGTCAGGTACGGGTAACCTTAGCCACGTGTTTACATTGAATAGGTTGTATGTATCTTGCAGATATAGGCCACTTCCTTGTTGTAGTATGGTGTGACTATGCATAGCCTTTTTGTGCATAATATGCATTATGACCTTTTTAGTGCTGTAACTTGTAAGTTAATCCTCATATTTAGCCTAGATTAATTCATTTGGGGCACATTTTGTGTCCAGAGCTTTTTAGTTTAATTTGAGTTCAGCAGGTGAGTTGAATATGAAATTATGCTTGGACTTTACTGTAGAAGGGACTGAAATTTCTATCCAAGCAGGACTTCTCAAGTCAAAGGCTTTGAGAAAAATTCCGAAACATCTACCTTCAGCCTTTGTGAAAGATCATGCAAGGACCAAAACGTCTGGCTCTCCTAACTCATACAATCAATTGATATAATTATTTCCGACCGTTATTTTGGTTAATGAGCAGTTTGCAGTGCTCAGTATGTTACTGTGTACATGTCTAAAGTTGAAATTGCAGCTGCTCTTGCCAGAGTTAACTGTATTTTTTTTCAGCATTCCAAAAATGAACCTGTATGCCTATCAGCAAACAAATATACTGTAGGCAAATAAATAATTTCATTTCATTTTTTTCATTTTGTTTGTTTTTATTCCAAATAAGGAACATACCCCATACCCTGGGGAGGGTTACAACAATGAAATAATAACAATTGATTTACATCATGGCAAAAGGTTATCTAGAACATACGGTAAACATCCTAATTAAAGCTGAGTTTCCTTTAACTTAAAGGCAAGAAAAATAAATTTGGCTATGCCGGTAATAATAGCTTTGTCATGCAAACTCAGAAGAAAAATAAACTTGTCAGTCTGAGCTAAGTTGCCAAATTCTGGATACTTTAGACTAACAGTATCATACATATTTTTCCTTAATATATTATAAAAAGGACAATAATGTAGGCCTAAATGATTAATGCTTTTGCTGTTCACTTTTCAATTACTTTAAAATTCAGTCAGTTTCCCTTGATGATAATACAAATAATAAACTGCTGCAAACTGCTCAATTGCTCATCATCCAAAATGACCTGAAATGTATCAAAATGCTTGGAGTTAGGAGGGCCTGACACATTTCAATCCTAGCAGGATCTTTTCAAAGGCTAAAATCATTTAGCCTTTGAGAAAACCTTTGAGAAAGATCCTGCTGGGATTGCAACACGTCAGGTCCTCCTAACTCCAACAACTTAACAATCTTTGATATTTGATAACCAGATCTCAAGTCCCATGTTTTTATGATGAGGGCGCCACTTTTTAATTCTGTGGTTCTCATTTCTGACCGACCCATATTTTGGGCTCCGACCGAAGAAAAAAAAACCTCTTTTTTTTGCCGCCGACCCTGTCAGAATGGCATTATATAAAAGAAATATGAAAAAATAGGAATTCCCAGAATTTCTGGAGACAAAATTTGTCTCCAAAAATTCTGGGAATTCTTTTCTTTTCTTTTTTTGGCCAATAGACCTCCAATTTGTATACTTTTTATCACTGAAATAATACAAAAATATTCAAACGCGATTACAGTGAATACAATGAACATCATCTTCTTTAGGTTTTTGTGTATTCAGCCAGGTTTTTTTTCCACCAAACTTTTTTTTTTTTTCGACCGACCGACCCTCCCTCGAGGTGAACAAGAAATGAGAACCAAAGTTATAAAAAGGGGCGCCCTGATACACAAATCGTGATCATTCACTCAGGAAAACGACAAATACATATATGTACAAATAACAGCAGGTTATGTTTGGCCTGCAGGCTCATTGCCAACCGAGACCAACTTCCTAATGAATAGCGGAATTTACAGTCAATCATCTTTCAATCTTTATTTAATAATAATAATCTACATTAGGGGATATTGACTATTAACTACTACAGATGAATAATGTTTGTGCTACCGAGTCTTTCCTTATTTTGCATGCGACATACTTGGTTGCCTCCAATTTGCAATAATACTTAACAAATTGCTTCCTGTGTGTGATTTGACAGGGCATTTGCCATTGCAGGGCCAAGGTTGTGGAATTCCTTGCCACACCATCTGAAGAAAATCACAGCCGAAAATGAATTCAAAAGTGCGATAAAAACACATCTCTTTAATAAATGTTACAAGTAATTAAGAACCAATTATATTAGATTTATTTTATTTTAAAATTCTTAGTAATTTTTATTTTATTGATTATGACTTGTGTAAGAACATGTCAATTTTAAAATGTTAATGTGTTTTTTTATTCATATTTGTAAGCACTTTGTATATCCGTTCATTGTGAAGCGCTTTTGAATATTGATATTTTTTTTAATAGAAATAGCTCTATAGAAATGAAATAAATGTTAAATGTTAATTGTGGCCTTAAACTTGAAGGTAATATCATACTTGGGTTTTTGTCAAAGAAGTAGGGGCAAAATACATACATGTATGATGATGTATCAAGACAGATACAGTAACAGTCATCTGTGAAAATTTCAGTCCCATACACTTTTTGAGAAAACAGTGGAAAATGCCCATGGAATTTCTTAAATCTTTTCACCATTATTTTTTATCTTTAAAAGATCAAAATTATTTTTGGTCATTGGTTTTACTCTTTTCTGGAGAAATACGTACAGCATTTTAATCACCACGTACAAGTCGTACATGTTTGGTCGGAACACTTTCAGATAGCTGGCACTACATTTCCCTGTTTTGAAAAGTCAAACCAAATATCCAAATTGGATCAATTGGCTAAGAGGCTGGGGCGGACATTCTTTGCGCTTGCATGCACCTCACATGCTCTAAACTTCATTTTAATGATTTCTGGCTGAACATTCTGTTCCGACTACTTCAATTTGGTTTGGTTTGGCGCAGAACTGTCATGTTTGGCATGGATGGTAAGGTTTGTTTGCAGTACTGTATGTACATGTGTACGTGTAGTCTTCTGCCCTGATTGGGCAGTGTTGCATGTGCAGTGTTATGATCTCTGTGATTTGCTGGTTGCTAGCTGGTTCCAATTGCACAGTGTGTGTTTATTACATGGGAATACATTTAAGTAAGGTGACCAGACGTACCGGATTTCCGGGGACAGTCCTCGATTTGACAGTGCCGTCCCCGATGAAAAATTGTCCCCGAAAATGTCCCCGATTCGGCGAAATGCCCCCGAAAATTATAATTATCCTAAATAAAAAAAAAATGAACGAAGTGTTGGTGCTGAAGAAGATCCATTCTTCAGAGAAGTATGCGAAGACAACCGCCTAAGACATGTAAGTACACTGTATGTAACCCACTCATGTCAACTGGACAAGATGTCCATAGATGCCACCATTTTGCATGTAGGCACCATCTGGATTCCAATTTTTTTCAAAATTATAACCCTCCCCCTGGACACGGATCACTGTCCCCGGATCATCTCAACAAAGTATGATCACCTTACATTTAAGCTATTATTACATGATTGGTAATGGTCACAGAGCAGCACTCACACTTTGTCTCATCCAACATGTACATACCTGTGAGTGTGAACATTTGAGCTCAATCGGAAAAACTTAGTCACGAGAATTTAAGCGAATTTAACCCAAGTCCATTTTTCCTATAGGCCCCCTAAACTGATCAAAAAAACATGAAGAATGGTTTTGATCTTACCCCGAGATCAAAACTGTTTTTGGACGTTGTTTGATTAATTTCTGGATAAATACACCATTTCAGAAGACTGTATGTCAGTTCTACCAGCACCATCTTCATACCCTGGATGCTATACGTAAATCTGTGAACATTTCTGTTTGGGTATGCTACCAATTCTGTACTGTACCTTTAATGCTTTAGGATGAAAATGAAAATTACATTTGCTGACATTTCCTTGCTGTTATATTAATTTGTATCATTTCAGAGACGAAGGCTACAAATAAACTGTATACATGTACATGTACATGTAGGTAGTTGTGTGTGACTTTCTGTTATGTTTCCTTACATCTGGCCCAATTTCATGGAATCCGTTACCGCTGGTCTCTTTGTGCAAGTACAGTTAGCGTATTTCACGGGAGGGACTTTCTTGCTATGCTAAGCAAGGTCTTTCTCCAGAATGCATACATTGTATATGACAGCATGTTAGCAGAAAAATAATCACGGTTACCCTAGAAATTCTTCGCTAACTGAAAGTCTTGCTTACAGATTCCATGAAATAGATTTAAGGCGCAGCCAATGCCAGTGGATTTCATGAAATTGGGCCGTTAATGAATGGTTTTAAAAAAGGCGTACATTGTAATTGTATACATGTACGTGATTAATCAACCAGGGTTACGGTAAATAATCATTTGCTGCCGAACTTGAACCGAACCTAAATTTGGAACTTATTTGCTGAATCTTTGAGGCATTGTAAAATGAACAGAAATAGAACTGAAAATTCTTGGTTGGTCCATTTGACCTGTGAACTAGACGTGAGCGAGGGTATTATACCTAGAATTGTATGGAAATGTATTTAAACCCCCCCTCCCCTACCCCGAGTCCAAGTCCGGCACGAGCCGTTCTCGTGCAAAGTAGCACCGTCCTGTCTATTATGGAGAGTCAATGCATGCGCTTAGTCGTATATAATTGAGGAATATATCCCCTCAAAGTTGCTAATTCATTTGAGTTTGTCAATTATAAATTGCTTTAGATTTGTTTGTTTTTTTGTTTTTTTCATGACAGTGCTCTGAGTACCATTATTTTGTACACGTATAGAATAATGCAGTCCTTCCATTCACCATCTCAAGGCACCCTACTGCGTACACGTATTGTTTGTGTCTAGAATAATGAGGAGGCTTTCTCTGTGGGGGTTGCTTAAAGGTAGTAGCATACTTTGGTAAGAAACCAAAACAGAAATGTTCACAGATTTACGTGTACGTATAACTTTCAGGGTATGAAGATGGTGCTGGTAGAAACATACTTTTCAAATTTTTCCACTTGAAATGCTGTATTTATCCAGAAATTAGTAAAACAACGACCGAAAATCTTTTTGACCTTTTAAAAGATCAAAAATAAAAGAGAAAAGACTTAAGATATACTGTGGCCGTTTTTCATGATTTTCTCAAATAGTGGGTACCGTATGAGACTGAAATTTTCACAGATGACTGTGACTGTATCGTCCTTGATATTTTTGCCCATTAATCTGTACTTCTTTGACAAAAACAAAGTATGATATTACCTTTAAGATGAAGATGACCCGTAATATAATGACATCTGCTCTGCTGTACAGGCCAGAAATCAAAGAGCATTCAATTATTTTGTCTATAATCAGCTATTTGGCTTGAGTGCCATGCTGTGAATTAAATTGTGCTAGACAGGTTTTCTTTGAACAATATCCGGTGCGGTGGGAAAACAAAACAGAGGAAGACAAAATGGATAGGATGCGGTGGGGAAAAACAGCTAAGATGAAATGGACATGCCCAAGTTTCATGCAATTTGTTGCCGTTAACCAAAAAATCTTTGCTAAACGGTAGCAGATTTTATTTTGTTCATGGTTAGCGTATTTTGCGGGAGTGTTTTCTTTTTGGTAATGGTACTTTGTAAGCAAGGAATTTCTGTAGAATCGCATATGACAGGCAGTTAGCAGAAAATAATCACGGTTTTTATACCCTAGAAATTCTTTGCTTAAGCGAAAAGTCTTGCTGTAGATTCCATGAAATAGATTTCATGCGCAGAATCCCCCCCCCCCCTCCCAGTGTGAGAAGGTAAAAAAACAAAACTGGCTCTTCGATTGGACGTTCAGGCAATGTGTTTAATAATTGAATGAATTCTTGTTGAAAAAGAATGTGGATAGCTAAAATTCCTTGATGTTTACTTAACCGGTCCATGTACTGCATGTATACTGTGCATGTAATATGTATTTGCACGTACACAGTGGGACATGTTTACATCACGCCCGAAATATGCATGAACGCAACATTATTTGACTTGGTTTTTTGATGTTCAAGGTGCCAAGTCGAGTTTCTAACATTCACCGAAAAGAACCGGCTAATCCTGCCCCAGCCTCTGCGCTCACATACCCCCGGTATTAAGACGGGAAAAGCCCTCGGGTCATCACAGTGGATATTGCGTGATCTTTAATATGCATCTGCATGGTCTCTATACCGTGGGTCTCTGTCTTTCCTCAGGATGCCTCTAGTGTGGTACTGTCGTATAGTAGTAGGGTATGCACGTCACGTACACGTATACAACCAGGCTGAGATGGATGGGATACAGGGAGGAAGCCAGTAAATAATGCCTCAGGTACATCCTGCAACGCAAAGGATATATGCCATTTGATTGATAGTATTTTGAACTGAATGTAGAGGACACCGACTGTGCAGCTTTCTCCTAGCTATTTATACCGTCATTCAACTTGTGTGTTGAGGTGATGTATCAGGAAGATTTGGGCATTGAAATATATTGTACATGTATAAGACCTGTGTGTACAGTGGTATGCGTACAGATACCCATTGTTTCAAATCAGAACAGGTACTGATTTCTTTACAATTCTAATAGCGCTCCGCACTAATGACGTCACACGAGTGATTTGGCTGGCACGCGCATCATGTACAAAATCCCCGGATGTCAGACAAACTTCATGCATGCACATGCATGCACACCTGATGTTTGCAATGTTTGTCTGAGATCCAATAGCGTTCCGCACTAATGACGTCACACCACGCGCGACGGGCACACATACTTCCACTCACCACACGTTTGCATGGCCACGTTGCAATGTTAGTCTGAGGTTCGGTGCTATTTTTAGCGCAAGTGCGCAGCGGTATTGTGCTATGTCAACCATTGACAGTTCAGTTATTGGAGGTTTCGCATGCGAACAGCGAACGGATACGCATATGGTACGTTTAGCTATCCGTAAACATCGACAGCCGATCCAATGTTTCGCATTTATAGTGAAGTCTAGTTCCGACAACGGAGAACCACTTTTGTACCCGACTTTGAGGCTAATTGTTGTCTTATTCTTAAGCTTTGAAATGCACAGAAATTATACATTCGTGTTCAGCAAATCCTTTCGTTGTTTAAAATCTAATCATGCGCATTACAAAAAATGAACAGAGAATTACAAAAAACAGATATTCTGTATTTGCGTATCGAGCTTGCGAAATCTCTCTATTATTAGAGATAAGCAAATTGATGTTGTTTTCAGAAGAAAGAAAGCCCTCATGTCTGATGTCATTCTCGAGATGTCTTGAGATTTGAAGCATATTGCTAAAATTCTGTCTTTCTGGATTGTAATAAGGGTATACAGGTTTACATACATGTACTGTACCAGTATACAGTGTACAATGTGTGTGCTTAGTTCATTTACATGTGTTACACTGTACTTGGATTTAGGAGGGCCTGACGCATTTTGATCCTAGCTTTTAGCAGGATCTTTTTAGCCTTCAATAAAGATCCTGCTAGGATCAAAACGCGCCAGGCCCTCCTACATGTAACTCCAAGTATTTGATAAATTTCAGGTCTTTATTTTGGCAGCAGCTTATTGCTTGTATTGTGGACTAATTTAATTATGTTAATTGAACTCCAATCCGTGTCATTTGTTTAGTTTAGTTGCATACATGTGTACGCGTGCTGTGTGAAGTGGCACGATACAGTGTATATGTTATTAATCAATGCCCTATGCTTTGGTCAGTCCTGTCATACACATCACATATTTTCCTTGTACATGTGGGCCTACTACACATGAACTGTACATACTTAAAGGTATTATGTACTGTACCTTTGTCAAAGAAATACAGATTCATGGGGAAAAATATCAAGGAAGATACTGTAACAGTCATCTGTGAAAATTTCAGTCCCATTCTGTGCCCACTTTTTGAGAAAACAGTGAAAAATGGCCACATTATTTCTTCAATCTTTTCTCTTTTATTTTTGATCTTTAAAAGATACAAAATGATGTTGGTCACTGGTTTTACTCTTTTCTGGATAAATACAGCATTTCTGGCAGAAACATTTTAACGGTATGTTTCTACCAGCACCATCTTTATACCCTGTAAGTTATAGGTAAATCTTTGTGAAGATTTGTGTTTCGGTATGCTACCAAAGTATGATAGTACCTTTAATACGTGTAATGCATACGTAGTTCGTGCATGGACATGTTGACTTCGGGCATTCCTTATGCATCCTTGGAAGATTGCCAACTGTACATAAAGTTCCCTGTCATAAACAAGCTTGACGGACATCCAACGTGCCGCTCCCTGCGAGGGAAAACTACTCATCTCTTGACATTTCAGATAATATTGATTTGTGGAAAATTAATTGAGTTGACGCAGTGGACTGAATGCGAAATATTTACTTGTAAACAATATTGAGTGTGGCCACTGTCTTGTTTACCTGCAAAGGGAAAAGTTTATCGTTGGGTACGTTCAGACAGACTTTTATTTAAAACCAATACGGGCGTTTCATAATTTAGAGTGCCACTAAGAGGGCAGCAGGGAGAGGCTGATTTACGCGGTGCATGATGGGAAATTGTTGACATCGGAGATTTTTCCCCTATACGTTCAACGTTATTGCTAATTCTTAGGTTGTTTTGTGCGTTTATTTCACGTGTTATCACAATGGTTTATGTTTGCGAATCTTTCGGATGCACAGCACACACATCCAAACTGGAAAACATTGAGAAATACCTATGGATGAAAGATATACGGTGGGTTAAATGGCGAAGACGATTGAACGTATAGGGGAAAAATCTCCAATGTCGACAATTTCCCATCATGCACCGCGTAAATCGGCCTCTCCCTGCTGCCCTCTTGGTGGTGCTCTAAATTGTGAAATGCCCGTATTGAGTTAAACCGCTCGGCAACCGCGTGGGGCAAGTCATAAGTAAAAATTATCTTGCGTCCATACAGCGTTTTTACTGTTTGCAGTTAAAACAGATCGGTTTAAGTTTTGGTTTTAAGAGGTCACGCACTGTGCCTTGACGCTGTACAGGCTTCCAGTTATAAAATAAAGCGCGCGGATTTATCTGTGTATAAACCAGCGCGCCACAACAGGTGTTACATGTATGTAACCAGCTGCCAGACTTCTCTGCAATGAAACAGGATGTCAGAAAGTTATTCTGTCCCGACAGCGTTTTAGCAGTAAACTCGATCGGTTTTAAGCGCTAAACCCTCCTCCCGAGCAGTTATAACTTTGGTGTTGTAGCGACAGATAAAACCGATCTGTTTTAGATACAAAACTGTTTTAGAGCGTCCAGACACATATTGTTAAAACCGATTGGGTTAAAACAGTTGTTTTAGCAAATTTAACACACTGTCTGAACGTACCCATTCTACTGTATTTATAAGGAAATTCAGACAGCCTTGTACAGTATTTAAAACGAATTGAGTTAAACCGCTCGGCAACCGCGGGGGGTAAGTCATAAGTTAAAATTCTGTTGTGTCTATACAGCGTTTTACTGTTTGCAGTTAAAACAGATCGGTTTTATTTTTGGTTTTAAGAGGTCACGCACTGTGCCTTGACCCCGTACGGGCTTCCAGTTATAAAATAAAGCGCACAGATTTATCTGTGTATGTGTATAAACCAGCGCGCCACAACAGGTGTTACGTAACCAGCTGCCAGGCTTCTCTGCACTGAAACAGGATGTCGGAAAGTTTTAGCAGCAAACTCGATCGGTTTTAAGCGCTAAACCCTCCTCCCGAGCAGTTTTAACTTTGGTGTTGTAGCGACAGATAAAACCGTTCTGTTTTAGATACAAAACTGTTTTAGAGCGTCCAGACACAAATTGTTAAAACCGATCGGTTTAAAACAGTTGTTTTAGCGAATTTAACACGCTGTCTGAACGTACCCACTCTACAGTATAACTTCAGTATACATTTACCTTCGTAAGCCTTGTAATTGGAAACTTATGTACAGTATCACAGTATCAGGTTACAATTGATGATGACCAGTATACATTTTCTATGTGTACACAACTACATACAGTACGTGTACAGGTATGTTTCTCCATCTCTGTCTGATAATCTAAAACTTACATTACTTTAAAGGTACAGTACAGGATTGGTAACACACCAAAACAGAAATGTTAACAGATAACTTACAAGGTATAAAGATGGACATGATAGAAACCACCTGCTAAAATATATCTTGCCTGAAATGCTATATTTGTTTTAAAAAGTTTTATACAAATAATTTACGTCTTGGCGAGATCAAAATCATTCTTTGTTTATAAAGGTACAGTACAGGATTGGTAACATACCCGAACAGAAATGTCATACACTGTATGTATGTACACCTATCTGGATATATGAAGATAAAATATTGTGCTGGTAGAAACATACCGTTAAAATTTCTAGTCTGAAATGCTGTATTTATCCAGAGATTAGTAAAATAACAACCGAAGACAGTTTTGATCTCGTGGTAAGATCAAAACCATTCTTTATATTTGTAGTAAGAAAAATTTAGTTGGTTTTTCGCTATTTTCTTGTGACTCAGATGTCCGATCGAGCTCAAATTTTTACAGGTTTATCATTTCATGTAAATGCTGGATCAGACACAATATGGATACTGTTCTGTGACCTTTTTACCGATCATGTATTATACAGTCTTTGATATTTACCTAGCAGTCAGATTACTGATTTGAAGTTATAAAAATCTCAACTTCTCCTCATAAACCCCCCTACCCCCACCTTAAAAAAACAAAAAAAATTGAATAAGATGTGAAACCTGAGCAGTCTTCGAGTCTTCACAAAACAGTGGATTTGATTTGGTTGTAATCATCCGAAACCCATCTGAGAACACTACATTGCTGGACAATCATAGCAGGTCTGCATCCCAATGCAAGCTGGAAACCATCCGAGTGTTTATCAGGCACCGATGCGTGTCAGGTGAATACGCATCTTGGAAAGGTTTCATCTGACTGCAAAATCAGATAAAATATACGTGTAGGAGGGAGCGAATGTCATCTTAATGGGAGACTTTTGAGACGTTGGTGGCAGCAGACGGAAGTCTCTTTTTTTGGTAGCTCTGAGCATGCGTGCGCAATTGTAAGCATGCGCGCGTTGTTGTGCGCGTGCATCAAGGGCCTTTCTCAAAACTCAGCTTCGGCTCCGGCTCCGGCTCCGGCTCCGGCTCCGGCCTCATTTCGTGAATACATTCTAATATTGCGGGTTTCAAAATACCGGTAGAGGCTTTCGGCTGCAGTTCGAAAGTAGATTCTCTGGTTTGAAAAGGAAATAGAGCTTCAGCTTTATTTTTTGTAAAAACTTGGCTTTGGCTCAGGCTCTGGCTGCGAGTCTGGCTCTGGCTCTAGCCTCATTTCATGAATACATTGTAATATTACGGGTATCAAAATAGAGGCTTTTGTCTGCGGTTCGGAAGTACATGTAGATTCTCTGGTTTGAAAAGGCAAACAGAGCTTCAGCTTCATTTAAAAAGCCACAACCTTTATTTTCAGCATATGGATTACAGAGACGAAGTCGGAGCCTGAGCCGGAGCCCGGCTTTGAGAAAGGCCCCTGGCTGAAGACCCAGCTCCAAAGTTTCCCATCGGAAAACAAATACCTGTAGGACTCCACTCAGTTTTCTGTGTGCTGTACATGCTCGAATCGGTCGGTTGGGTGGTACTGAGCCTGATATAATCTTCCTCCAGATGTAATCATTTTTGATGAAGTCGCCAGAGTACGTGTTATATTGGCCGGAACGTGGAGTCAAGATTCTTATTATTCCGGGAACAGTTATACCGTAATCACAAACATATGGTACGTTAATCATAAACCTACGTAAACACCACGTTGTATTATTATTGAATGCTTAGAGTTAGGAAGGCCTGACGCGTTTCGATCCTAGCGGGATCTTTCTCAAAGGCATTTTTAGCCTTTGAGAAAGATCCTGCTAGGATCGAAACACGTATGAAGATGGTCCTGGTTGAAACATATTGTTGAATTATCTCCGCCTGAAATGCTGTATTTATCCAGAAATTAGTAAAACAACGATCAAAACCATTTTTTATGTTTTATAAGAAGAATTTAGTCAGCTTTTCTCTATTTTCTCGTGACTCAGATGTCCAATTGAGCTCAAGTTTTGTGTACACGTTGTAAATGTACATGTTGGATTAAACAAAGTTTGAGTGCTGTTCTTTGACCTTTACCAACCATGTATTATACCTTTAACATAATGTACTGTAAACAAATTCTATCATTTTGACACAAATATGATTTCCAGTTGTTTGGCTTTTTCATCCTAATGTATTGGGCCTGTTAGTTTCAGGCACACGATCAGTGATCCTGAGCACTGCTCCGAACCGAGTGTACCCTGCATAATGATGTAAATTTGCAAGATTGCTGATCACGTGCCTGAAACAGTTCCCGTAGATGAAAACACGACTAAAAGCCTCTCTTGGCAAAGAGACTAGAATAATATCCTGACAGGAATGGATACTCTTACTGATGGGGAAAAAAATAGGTCACAGGATTATAAGAAGAGGAACATTCGCCAGGTAGCAAGCATTCTAGAGGTTGGGATTCAATTTAAAGATATATCTTCCTTAAATCTTGGGAAACTTTTAGCGGGTTCCATCCCCGACCAAGGTGATGTTTTGATAAGAGCCAAGGCATGTAGAATAAATTTACTTAGGATGGTTAAGGGCTGGCCTATCCCTTCCAGTTATGATCAGAGATGCACTTAAGTGGTTTGCTCAGGATCTTTTTTTCCCTCCCCCTCCCCTCCCCCTCCCTCCGAACCAGCCAGAAGAAAAACCGGGAGATTCATTCTCATCTTTCACAATATATCGGATTGCTGTCTTTTCTATTATCCTATCATTCCTTTTCTATCCCAGCTTACACCACCAGTGCCTCGGGATGTTGTCCATAGGTAGGGTAGGTTCGTACCAAGGAATACAGTGTAGGGCTTGCACCATCTGTCCAGCATTTTCAGTTCATAACACGTTATATGCCGTAGATGACAGGTCTGTATGACAGGTCCATACTAGCTTGTATATTGCACAACAGGTGCATACATGTATACTGCTTAGAGGGACATGTACCACTCAGCCTTATCAAGTATCCTCCCTTAGACCATAAAACAAAATTGTTGTATTGGGGGTAACCCGCCGGACCCAAAAATATGCCCCAACCGTAAACATTTTAAACCAAAAAAAATATAAAAAAATAAAAAATTTAAAAAAAATCGCAAATTTGATGGTGCTCCTCCGTAAACACGGAACTTCCAATATTAAACCGGAAGTGCGTCGTATTTTCACTGACCTCAAAATAGAGTCAATATTGTATGCAGATTAAAAGCTTAAAAGGAGCAAAAGATGGAAACCAGACTGGTTAAAGTTGTTATGTCATTTCTTGTCTTTATTTGACTCGTCAAATACTGTGATATACAGGAAAAAAAGCATTTAATACAGGAAAAATAAAATAAAAAAAATAAAAAAATCCGCCCGCCCTACCCCATTTTCCAACCCTCCGTTACTCCAATACAACATTTTTTTTTTTATGGCCTTACTCTATGAATCTAGGGTGGGGCTTGCAAGACAACTAATGTTAGTCCTTGCCAGTGTTTCTGCAATGTAGATTACTACAAGTTTGTAATGACATGTGATACACACAAATACATATTGAGTTTTGGACCTGGGGCGTGATTTCACCAAACTCATCGTAACTTACTCTCAATCGTAGGACTTATGATGCATTGCAACCCCACGTAGGATATATGACGGGTTATCCTTTGTAATTCAAGTGACGACCGAACGTAGGGCTTCGTGAAATCGTGGGCTGTACAGAAGTGTGACTATTTCACGAAGCCCTACGATCGATCGCAAATCGAGTTACGAAGGATAACCCGTCGTTTCCTATGTAGGACTGCAATGTATCATAAGTCCTACGATTGATAGTAAGTTGAGTTTGGTGAAATCGACCCCAGATTGCAAATTGCCACTGATTAACATTGTTTCACTCTTTCAGACGTCTTGTTTCAGAACTGTACAAAAAAAATTGTTGGATCTTCTGAGGTTCACATAATTTTGTAGTGAATAAGTTGATAATTTGTAAATTTTTCTGTAAAGAATAAGAATTTATCACAGTTAGGCCTACTGTACATTGATTCTGCTGTCAGTTACAACTTACTGTATGTACATACATTCCTATAGGCCTAGATGTCTTAATATTTAATTTGTAATTGACAAACGGGTTTGTTTTGTTTTAGTTTGTGGCATGTAGGCCTACGGTATTCATTTTCTCTTCAATGATATTTGCCTAAAAGTTTGTGTGATTGGGAGATTTTTGTGATCAAAAGTCTTTGCTGTACAGTATTTGCTGAATTAAAATACTGTACAACATGTATTACTCAATTTCTACTGCTACAGTCGTGTAGTTCCCTAATTCAATTGTGTCAGTGTTCTAGGTGACATACATGTAGAGCATGTTCATCATGTACGCACTTGTACAATGAAGTAATACTGTGCCATACACGTACACATTACTGTTACTCCTTAGAGCTGTTCGTAGCGCTATGATATACATCATGTAGTACATGATTATCATTATGAGACCTTCAGCCAGTCATTACTGTGTAGAAGAAGATACGCCATCTGCGAGTTATCTTCTTCATTTTCAGCCTTGAACAGAAACCTGCTTCAAATGGCTGGCTGTGCACACAGTGCATTGTCAAGATTGTAAAACCAGTGAACCCCTTCCTAGTATTGGGTGTGGTTTACACACTATCGTCATGAAGCTGTAGTATGTGACATGATGAATGCTTCAGGGGGTTTCTGGGGGAGTCAAGGCAATATCAACACTCATGAGGATACAGGAGGTCATTTAGGAGGAAAATTCTGACCTTGTGAAAATTGACGCTCTCGAGGGAGGCCCTTAAAGCAAGGATATATTCACACGTACACACTGTGTACAATTATGGAACATGCACGTACTCACTCCCACTGTGACTTTTGTCTATAAAACATTTTGGAGTTTACATTGTACAACCCACATTTTGAATGACAAATTTCAAGTGAATTTTAGAACTATTTTAAAAGGTTGTTACTGTAATCAAAACTCATATGAAGTTAATTAAATTTGTATTGTTATAAAACTCAACATGTCTATCATTGTTTGTGCTAATATAGAATAGGGAGGTATTTTAGACCCATAATAAATTAGCACCCCACAGTGGAGACTGTGGTAATGTGTAGCAATCAGTCCTTGTCTTGTGTGGTAGATGACAAGGGTTAGGGTTAAGCCTTGAAACAAAATAATATGTGTTTGTGTTGCTTGGTCTTATCTTCCTAGTTTGAAGTTTTTCTCAAGGATCTGAGTGCCACTTTTTCCAATAAAAATTCATCGTTCTCATTAGGCCCTAGATTTTTCCAGTTTCTGAATGAATTTTTGATAAGGAACCCAAGTTCAGTATTTAAACAATAAAAGGTCTAAGAACATAACATTTCAGCATTCAGGGAACTGAATTGTCTGTGAAGATGCCAGTACAATTGGCTGGATATTCCCTCAATCCTTCATCACCGGCTTCAATCTCTGTGTTAGTTCCTAGAATGCATGTTAACTCTCACTTTACCCTCCCCCCATCCTGTGATGTCTTGGCCTCTAATCAATTCTGATCGTCCCTTTTGGTCTGACTCTGCCTGGTACATCATCTCGTACGCCGTCGTACACGAGCCACTCCTTTCAATCCACGCTCTGACAAATGGCTTTCTAAATGAATCCCAACAGTCCATCTTCAATGAGTTTGGAATGCATCTTGATTAGACGGCCTGTCACGTTTCCCATCTCTTGGTGAAGCTGCACGACGCACCCGGCCTGCCTCTGCTTTTAGTATTATTAGTAGAATTCAGTAGGATGTGTTGCTCGTTTCCCGTCTACCAATTTCATGTCCCACTTTCTTTGATGGTTATCAAGATAGGGCATAAACATGTTCCGTACACGAATATGTAAAGAAGAGTTTTTTTATTAAAAGCCAACAGGTCTTCATCACCCACAAGGTCCCCTTAAGGAGTTCCAGGGAGTCATCGCTACAGTTCTCGCTTAATTAAAGTTTCCAAGACAAGGGAGAGAGAATGAAATATGTAGACATAAACTAGCGGCTCTCCTCGCATGATTTCCACTTCCTGCAAGCCACTGCGGTACTGTACCTCTCGAGGCATCGGCGGCATTTTTTTCAGTGAAGTGTCTTAATTTTTGTCGTGCTGTGTGTCTGAGCAGTGGGGCAAGCGGGTAAGTCGTAGCAGGGGGCCCGGGTTTCACAGGTTGTTCATGCCCGCTGCACTTCAAGCACTTCATTTTATCCAGAATCGGCAAGCGCGCGCGCTCATACACACAGGTTAAAAACCCTAAGTATAATTCAGTTGGGCCTTTTAGGCCGTGGAAAGTCCCACTTAATTGGAATGAAGCGTAAGAGCACATATTGGCAGGAGGGTTTTTCTCAAGGGTGCTAATGTAGTCGTACCACACTTTTATGTCTAGTTATTTTTGGTCGCTTCTTCTTTCGTTCCCTGTTTTTGTTACTACACTGCTGTTGAATAAAGGGATTCCTCAGACGTCTAGCTACATGTACAGGGTGTCCCCCAACAAAAACGCAACACTTGTGTCGAGAACTATTATTTGAAAATTAAACTGTTTATCACTTCAAGATTCAGATATGTGATACAGCTATGTCTTGGCTATCACCATGTAGAATTTGAGCAAAATTGGGCTGAAATTGAGTGAAAAAACTAAAGACTGAATTACCCAACCTCAAAAAACCTGATTTTCATCTTTCTTTTATACACATTATGTGTGTATTGACCACTATGCGTGTAATCCTTGCAAATTTGTTTTTAAGGAGTGCTCTTTCAATTGGTCATATTTTCACTAAGTGTTCCGCACTAATGACGTCACAACATGCATGTACGCGCACACATGTATACCTCCACTCACCACACGTGTTTGCATGGCGCTGGTTGCAATGTTTGTCTGAGGTTCGGTGCTCTTTTTAGTGCGCAGCGCTACATGTATTTCAGTCCAATTATGCTTAAATTTTACATGGTGATAGCCAAGACATGGCTGTATCATGTATGTGAATCTTGAAGTGATACACAGTTTAATTTGAACATAATGGGTCCCGACACAGTGTTGCGTTTTTTCTGGGACACCCTGTACACGCACGTACATATACATGTATGGTTCTTGTACAGGCTCCATGGAAATTTCAAGCTTGTTGTTTTAAGGTCCAGTGGTTGTTATATCAGGTTGTTTGTCAGACAATTTTAATCTGGAACAGTCCGGGCGTAATTTGGATTATATTAGGTTTGCATAGATGGAACATGGACGTGTAGGGCCTACGCGTTGTACATTGCGTGGAAAATTGCATGTAACTCGAGTGTACAAGTGCATGTATGTAAAATGTTTGTTCATGTAGAAATATCAGCAATAATATACTGAGAGTTGTACCGGCGTAGCATGTAGTGTATCCACGCATGTTGATTTAAACCTTTTGTACAGGGGCAATTCCAGCGTAACGGACATGACAATCACACAGTTTTTGCCTTATTCAGAGGATCACAAAGTAGGATTGGCAGTTTGCAAACAATTTTAATTAGGCTTATCAGACACATTTGACTATCAGTGACATATGTAGTAAAATTCATGTGATTTCATTAAACGGTTGTAGAGAAAATACACTTCTTGTGACCGTAACGGACATGACACCAAATGGACAAGGCTTTTTATCCTGCTTTTTGTTATGCAATTTCCTGTGAATTGTTAGAGTTAATGCACCTAATTTTGATTTTGTTTGAACCATAAGGCCATGTTCTTATCATAAATACAGTTTTTTAAAACAGTTTTGATTCCAATCTTTTTTGCCAGCTCAAAAAGTAGCGTAACGGACATGACACTTTCAACGTAACGGACATGACACTTTTGTCCACTTTTTGTAAACTTCTATAATTTTCTTCCTTTAAGGTTTATGGCAGATATTTTGTATTTATATCAATGTTAGAAGACTGGGACACAATTTAAAACTGGTATTCTGTAATATCTCATATCTTTGTGAAATTTCAGAGTTGCTATTTTTTCATCATTATGAACAAAACAAAAAAATCTTGAAAAAAATTGCTTCTTCATTCCATGGGTCCTGTTCATGAATTATTTCTCTTGCTATCGCCCACCATGCCAACACAAAATACATGATTAGTTGGTATTATGGTGATTTTTTACTTAATGGCTTCATATTTGACAAACATTGGCGTAACGGACATGACACCCCATTATATCTCCAATTCTTTACTTAAAAAAATCTAACTGCACAGTATGTTATGAATAACAAGCCTTAAATTCATTTTGAGTTTCAGTGATATCACAAAAAAAAAACAGTAGAACATGGAATATAATGGAATAAAATGTTTCAGAGTGCAACCAATGGGGGCCTACATAGAGCTAAGAAGGTCACATTTTAAAATTTGAGGCAAAGAAACGTTCACATGTACCTAGCCTGGGTCCTGAATACAATTTCATGAAAATTATTCATCTCTGTTTTGCACATGTTTTTACCCATTTAACATGGGTAATAACCTTCAGAGAAGCAAATTGCATGCTTGTTTTACTGGTAAACTCTTTCATTCAGAATCAATGTCATCCTCCAAGTAGAAGTGTGCTCTGTTTTCTAATATCGGATAATATAAAAACATCCACCACTTGATCATTTTCAAGAAAAGCTTCCTCCTCTTGAGTTGACTGTATGAGCCCCCTAGCTTGTCTTTTTCAGAAATTCTACATCACACCCATCCTCTTGTAGTTAGTTAGTCACCTGGGAGACAAAGTATTTTCACTTTTTCTTTGTACAAAGTTCAATTCGAACAAGATTTCCTCTTTGTACTGCTGGAGAGGAGATCGGGCAGCATGAGGGGGTTAGTTGGCTCATCATCATCAGCTGTGATGCCTTGTTCCCTTTCACATCATTTCACAAGGCTTGACAAAGTGGTGTACTAGTTTTCTACTCTCTTCAGCTTATGAATAGGGCTTAAACTGCACATTTTTGCTACTAACTGGGTGCAACCAATAAACATGCTACATGTATACATGTACCTTTAAATGGACAAACATCATCCCATACATGTACATGTAGCATCAAGATTGTGCTTGATGACAAACACTGCAATACATCTTCCTCAGGGTAGAACCTTTTGCATACTTTTTATGCATTATAATTAGCTGCCTGAGTAAGTGAAATTGCATCAATCACAATGTGACTTTGACTGACCACAGCACTAGTAACAACACGCTTTATTCCATCCATAGCTCACTTGCCATGTAAACTCACAAAGAATTGCCATTGGAGATGTAGGTTCCAGGATTCAAAGAGCTCATAGGGGAATCTGAATACAAACTTGTTTTTGAACTATGAGGCAGCATCATTACTGAAGATGTTGATGTTCAATGACTTTTACACAGAGCCAAAATATTGTTTTTGGCACTTGTCTTTTATGAGGTGTCATGTCCGTTACGCAAAATGTCATGTCCGTTACGCTATTTGTAAGAAAACTAGAAGTGCTAAGGAAAAATGGTTGCTACACATATAAGGACATTTGATTCTTACATAGGAAATGAATTTGCAGCACCTATATCCAAATTTCCTGTTGGCAATGAAAACTTTTAGTGAAAAACGTAACGGACATGACACTTATTTTGTTAGAGAAATCGCGCAACTTTGACTACTAGTGGCTTGAAATGTAAGATTTGATGTAAAATTTTGCCATTATTTTTCATTTAGTAATACCGTCCTCTGCTGTTTTAAAGTTGAAGGAGGCCTGTAGAGCATTTCTGGTCTCATTTAAAGACAGGAACAAAAAAACCTTCAAAAATTGCCACATTTCTGTGTTTCTGCAAAACAATACACAACATTTTCAATTGCGAAAAAAACACCAAATTTTGTCATAAAAATGATTAATCTTTTGGAAAATGAAAATTCAAGCATTACTTTTTAAGAATCGTTGAGAGCTGAAGTGCAATTTCATACTTAATTTTTTCACTTAAGTGAACATTTTTGCTGGAATTGCCCACAGTTTATGTACTGTACGTACATGTACATAGTACTGTTACTGTACTATACACGTACGTACATAAAATAATTTTAAGAATTTTATTTTTATGTTTTGAGTTTAATGGGAGGGTCTGACGTTTCGATCCTTGCGGGATCTTTCTCAATGGCTTGGGGTTACATGTAGAAGGGCCTGATTACTTTTTTGTACAATACTTTTTTAGTATTTAGATTTTACATGAACATGAACATGAACTGTTTAGTTTGTAAACAACTCTGAACATTGTACACAAATCTTGTACATTCGTGTACAAGTATTGAACACAATATCGAAAGTGAAAGTTAAAGGTACAGGATTGGTAACATTTATAGTACACAAACAGAAATATTCATAGACATTTCATACACAACTTTCAGGGTATGAAGATGGTGCTGGTAGAGATATACCATTAAAATATTTCCGCCATAAATTGTTTGTTTATCCAGAAATTAGTCAAACAAAGACCGGAAACAGTTTTGATCTCAGGGTAAGATCAAAACCATTCATTAGGGCCTATGTTTTATAAGAAAAATTGAGTTGGATTTGAGCTATTTTCGTGTGACTCAGATGTCCGATTGAGCTCAGGCTTACAGGCTTATTATTAGTTCATATACATGTACATGCTGGATTAGACAGACTGTCAGTGCTGTTCTACCAATATTATAACAAGTCTGCATTATTTTGTTCTTGGAAAGTCATGAAAGTGCACAATGCTCATTTCACAGTGTACATACTGTATGTACATGTACACTGTACATGTACATGTAGTACCTACACTTCATTGATCATCGTCCATTTTATAGGCCTACATAAATGATATTGGATGTGGAATGTACATATATGCAATGTAAAATGTACATCATACATGTACAGTACATGTATGTTATACAGTACGCAAAGGGATGTGTAGTACATCATGTAAATTGTTAAATGTTCAACAGTCTCAACAGATGATAAGATCTGCAATACATTTGTACATTCACAATAAATGCTAGTCTTCAGAATGAAATCGGAGCAATAATTATTCAAGTACACATGTAAACATACATTGTACAGTAGGCCTACACATATACAAACTGTACACATACACCAAATAGAGCCAGTGTTTGATTGGATTGAAAACCTTGCTCCTTGATTGTTTGTTTGTTCCCCCGGAAAAAGGATTTTTTTTCTCAGTTTTGGAGCACAATGGCCTTCATGAAACCTCATCATCCTAAATCTCATACATGCACCCACACGCGCGTGGGTAGTCTGTTTGAGTTGTTGCTGATTATCACATCCCCTGAAAAACAAAAAGAGACCGCCAAAGTCGGAGAGGGGGAAATATCGGACGAGTAAGGTTTATTAAAGGAGAAGTGCTATATAGCCCGAGTGCATCAACGGAAGTGTGAAATAATATCCTGAATAAATCTAATTCCAGTGCCGGCTGTATGAGCCTCGTGATTCGGCCACGCGCCACGTCAACTATCAGAAATATTCATCAACTTCCTTACGTGTACCGACATGGAGGTCAGTTCTTGGACACGCTATGTGTACATGTACATCGGCAGTATAGATTTTTACATGCACTTTCCACCTGCTACAAGTTTCTTCTGAGAATATCTAAGAGAATTTGTAAATTTGGATGAAATGGAGCATTCTGGGGGAAAAATACCAATATTTACATGTAGCCCTCCAGATGTATAAGTTTGAATCCATACATGTACACTGTACATGTACGTATACAGAGATCTACATGTAGTACGTAATTCTGCTTAAAACAGCACAGGACAGTATACTTGGCAGGACGTTGCCACTTGCAAGAAAACTTTTCTTTTCTTCTTAATGGTGCTTATCATACTTTGGTAGCACTCTGAAACAAAAGTCTTCGCAATGTATTTAACTTACAGGGTATAAAGATGGTGATGGTAGAAACATATCATTAAAAAATGTCTGCCTGAAATGCTGCATTTATCCAAAAAAGAGTATGGTTTTAAAACCCAAGACCAAAACAATTTTGATCATTGGAAGATAAAAAATAACTGTGAAAAGATTTTAAATATAATGTGGGCATTTTTCACTGTTTTCTTAAAAAAGTTGGCACATTAAAGGTAATATCATACTTTGGTTTTGGTCAAAGAAATAAAGATTCATGGGCAAAAATATTAAGACAGATACAGTAACATTCATCTGTGAAAATTTCAGTCCCATACGGTGCCCACGTTTTGAGAAAACAGTGAGAAACAGCCACAGTATTTCTTAAGTCTTTTCTCTTTTATATTTGATCTATTTAACTTCTAAAATATTTCTGGTCACTGGTTTTACTCTCTTCTGGATAAATATATGTACACCATTTCAGGCAGAACAATTTTAACGGTATGTTTCTACCATCACCATCTTTATACCCTATAAGTTATATAAATCTGGGAAGATTTCTGTTTCAGCATGCTATACCAAAGTATGATACTACCTATCAAATAAAACAAACAGGCCCCTATATGCCATACATATGTGCTGTTTAGAGTTATTCTGCTTGCATGATTTTCTTGTTATTGTGTAGATGTGTACGGTACATTGAGGTTTGGCTGTTTGAATGCTTACTATTAATTGATTGAATCATGAATGCACGGCCAGGCCATCAGTAATCTATGAAAGAGGTTTTCTTGATTTGTCAGATGGAAGGTTCTTTACCCTGATTTCCATCAAGCGTCACATTCTAAATTAATTCCTTCTGTCTTTATCACGATTGCAAGTGAAAACCACTCTCTCTCTCTCTTTAAGAGCCAAAGATAACAGCCGTCTTGTACCGCTAAGGTGGCCGATATATTCACAGCTACCCCAGATTTCTGGTTGTAAACCCTAGATACACACAAATTCCAATTTTTTGTCATTTTTTTTTTATGGCTGCGTCCTTTCCAAACTAGAAAAAACATACAGGTCTGCTTCTTTACAGAGTAGTGATATAATTGCACATGTAGGTCACGAATGTAACTGTAGGAGTGAGAAATGTAATAGTCCTTTTTTTTTGGAGGGCGGGCAAAAGAGGGGGGGGGGGGGTTATTCAGCATGCCTATAGGCATTGCCTAGCTCTCTCAGAGGCTGTGACCTGTTTTGTCCTGGTCATAACCTCGGGGTTCCAATAAAGTGCTGCCATTTTACATTTGGATGTTTCGCGGAAAGCGCATTCAGCGTTGGAAATGTGGTCTTACGAAAGAGAGCTAGGTGAAAGGGGGGTTGCAGTTCAAGTTGGTCCAAAACACCAGTTGTGTCAAAACCAATAGCAGTCTACCCATGTGGAATTGATTTAAATTAGGTTTCAAGTAAAGCTTTAAAGCTCCTTGTAGAATGTCTGGGAACCAATGTGTGAAGTGCATTTGATAGAATTGATGTATGTTGGCATGTTGACATACTGTACCTGTGCTGGAGCATTAACTGCAAAGGTGTGTGCAGTGTAGGGGGTGGGGCAGGGGAGGGGGGGGGGGGTGGGGGGAGGCGGAGTCTCACTTCCATCAAGGACATCAAATTTGCATGTGTTAACTTGTTCCCATTGAACTATTTCTTCTTCGGCTTGGCCCTAATTTACCATGACATTCCTTTCAAAGGGGAGTCTACTGTTCGTTCCCACTTGGGACTTTTTTTCACCTGTAAGATGGAACGTACATGTATATTTGTTGTGAGTAGCTAGTAGAATTTTGCACCTTGAGAGTGCTGCCTATACATAGGTACAGGGGTGGATTTCCCGAAGCCCTGTGATCAATCGTAACTCGAGTTACGAAGGATAACCCATCGTAGGGGCCTCACGTAGGGCTTCAATGCGTCGAAAGTCCTACGATTCATAGTAGGTTATGAAGAGTTTGGTGAAATCGACCCCAGCAACCCTCCACATACGAAGAATATGACACATGACCTGATGAGTGATGTACATTGTTTTACATTGATAATGCTATAGAACTTTGCCTAACATTATCGCATGTACATGTATGCACACGTACACTTCATGTCACTGTAAACTCCTTTTGACTTTCATCGGCCCTTTCAATTTTATACTGTGGCTGCGCAGAACTCTTCTGTATTAACCACTTTAAAGGTAATATCATACTTTGGTTTTTGTCAAAGAAATACAGACAGATTCATGGGCAAAAATATCAAGGAAGATACAGTAACAGTCATCTGTAAAAATTTCAGTCCCATTCGCCATTCTGTGCCCACTTTTTGAGAAAACGGTGAAAAACGGCCACAGTATTTCTAAATCTCTTCTCTTTTATTTTTGATCTTTAAAAGAAAAAAAATGATTTTGGTCATTGGTTTTACTCTTTTCTGGATAGATACAGCATTTGAGGCATAACAATTTTAACGGTATGTTTTTACTATCACCATCTTTATACAGTTTTAGTTATGTAGGTAAATCTGTGAAGATTTTTGTTTTGGTCTCTTACCAAAGTATGATACTACCTTTTAGTATGATAGGCCTACTACCTTTAAGCCTGTCAGTTTTACATACATGTACAGCCGCTGTGATAAACAAGAAGGTCCCTATCATTGCCATTCTGCACAGTGAAGCCAGCAGTCACTTCAACCAAAAACAAAAAAACAAAAAACTAAGTCCAGCGGGAGTACAGCTGCAGACATCAGCCATCTCTCTGTGGATTTTCAAAAATTCCCCATGAAAATTTCATAAACCCCAAACAAAAGATTGTATTAAAAGACCATTGGGGCATACATGCATATGTACAAAAGCGGAAAAGACGGCAAGAAAAGCCATTAAAAAGCAAGATGCAGAAGAACAAAGGTGAACAGAGGTCAATGAATTGTCTCTGTGCGTTTGTGAATAGAGTAGCCACTCATTGAAAAGCCCACTGGAAATTAACAAACAAAAGCTTTGATGAACCGTTCAGTGGTGCGATGAATGGAACTCACGAGCATAAAATATATAGGTGAGTCTAAGAATAACTCTGGTTGTGCGCTGATCACGAGAATCTTGATGTTAGCTGCCGTCCTCTTGAAAATACACGTATACATGTACCCCTTTGCCACCACAGAATCTTGGGGCTATCTCGGGGGTTATGTATTCATTGCAAGCCTTTACCCCAAGAGCACGCATTTCTAGGGGTTCACCACACTAAAATAAACTCTGATTGACCTTAGTGTAAAGTCCCTCAACTTCAGAGTTAAAAAACCCCCATCCAGAAGTCTCAGTTGTTGGTGCAATACTGTAAATGGTAGTTTGAACCCTCATCTACCCAATTCTTTTCAATTTTTGGTTTGTTAGCCTGTTAAATTTTTTTTTGATAATTGCCCCAAGAATAAAACACCCCGAAATGTCCTTTTTCTGTAACCGACTTGCTACCAGTTTTCATGGAGCAACCCTCCACGTTCAAAACATTGTAGGGCCAGATTTTAAACCAAAATGTATCAAGTCTCCACAACAGGCTGAAGCACTGAACCCCCAGGTTGTGATAACCCGTCATATTAATTAAACAATATATTAATTGCACAACCCCCCAAATTGCATATTTTAAAAACATTTGAGGATACACAGAATATGATAATCAGCTTGGCGCAATGATTTTGTTTAGCTATTTAGTGTGGTGCACCCCTAGTTTCTTCTACCAGTGTTTCCCGCCTTTGGCCAACACAAACATTTTGGTCATTAACCAGGCTTCATTAAACCTGCTTGCAACCATTTTAATTATTAAAGGACAAAACAAAATCACAGATTTTATACAAACAAATCCTGGTTTTTTTAGTGTTGATTACATCAATTTTGGGGTTAAGACAGACGTGACAAATTGGAACACCCAATACCCTTGTCTTGTGGAGAAGTACATGTACATATAGTCTGGGTATCACCCATTCAACTCCGTGTCATTACGTACGTTCGAACGTCTGATACATGCGCGCATGCAAATTTTATGCAACGTGGCACATCAGCCAATCAGATGTTTTGAGAACATTTCCGTCAGGATCGTGACGGAGGATGTTGATCGGTCAATTTCGCGCGTCCTCACGGCTGCAGCTATCTTCGTGATAGACATGCTCGCCAAATGGTACGATAGTACATGTAGATGCCCCTGATTGGTTAAAACTTACAGCGTTCAGTGCTGTGTTGATTTGCATAATTAATCAGGAAATCTGCACAAATGTGATAGACGCTCGCTCACTGTACGACGAGTGCGTCTATCATATAGACTAGTGGAGAAGCGGCTAGAGCAGAATTTGACATTTCATGCAAACGTCCCTTACATACTGTATTTAAAATAATTATCTTTGTGACATGTCGTAAAAACCTTGTGGAGACAAATAGGTCCTCCTTTACCTTAAGAATTTCCCTGTGGAGACATATTCACCCTATTGTCCTTGGTCTCCACAAGACACTGGATACATGCATTATGGGCTATTTGTTTCGCCGCGGGTCTTTGTCGCCATATTTTGATCTTTCTAATCCACATCACAGGCAGGATATGCTAGAATGCGATCCGGGGCAGCTTTTGAACGCAGGATCAATATGCAACCCCGGATTTAGGGAAAGCGTTGTAGAAATAACCTAAGGTGGAACATCTCTGGGGATTAAAAGTAGTATCATATACTTTGGTAAAACACCAAACAGAAACGTTCACAGATTTACCTATATAACTTACAGGGTATAAAGATGGTGGTGGTAAGAAACATACCGTTAAAATTGTTCAGCCTGAAATGGTGTATTTTTCCAGAAATTATTAAAACAACGACCGAAAATATTTTTGATCTTTTAAAAGATCAAAAATAAAAGAGAAAAGACTAAGGAAATACTATGGCCGTGTTTCACGATTTTCTCAAAAAGTGGGCACCGTATGGGACTGAAATTTTCACAGATGACTGTTACTGTATCATTCTTGATGTTTTTGCCCATGAATCTGTATTTCTTTGACAAAAACCAAAGTATGATATTACATGTACCTTTAAACAGTTCGTTTTCAGACAGGGCATATTCTACATGTAGAATAGTCTTATCTTGTACTGCATGTACATGTACATGTAGATCTTAAAACATTCCGCAGCTTACAGACCCTACAGCGTCCAGTTGCAATCGGAACATGTATAATACGTGAAATGTTCATGTATGTATACAGTGGTAATGGAGAATTGATTGAGTATACATTCACCAGTCAGATATGAATCAAACAGCCTGTGTATAGTAGGCCTATAGTACTCCACTTTATGTGTGTGGTTCTTTGAATTGAATTATGGACTGCATTAAAAAGCCTGATGAGGGAAATTGAAACTCAATGCAGTATACAAGTTCGTGCAAATAGGCATCCCTGCAGTAGGCCATATCGCCTTGTATTAGACTTCTCAAGAAAGAGTGTATTCTTTGTGACTATCCGATGATGTACATGTATGAGTTTACAGGACTGTAGGCCTATGCTATGAATTTGCTAGCATCCGTGGGTTCTAAAAGCTTCCTTTGTTCCACAGCTTTCAGTTCGGAAGCGAATTTAAATAGCATTTAAGAGCATATTAATCTTTCTATTTATTTTGTATGCAAGGGAGCCCTTTTAAGTGTGCGATCACGGATGTACACAGTACATAATGGATTGTGATATGCACTCTCAACCTGACATTTTACAGTTTTTATTCCTCTGATACTCATGATAAGAATACCGAGGCAGGAAATTCACAAAAACGGAGCCCTGCAGCCGATTTCCCGAAAGTTTGCGTATTTTACGCAACGTACAAATGTTGCGAAAGTCTTGCTTACGGATTCCAGATTTCATACGTAGCAGTGCCCATTTACAAGCTCAAAAATTGGTCGTATAACAGATTCCATGAAATTGGGCCCAGCCTACATTGCCAATAAGGTTTGTACTGTACATGTATATGGTTCATGTACCTACATGTATGATTCATGAAACAAGTTCTTATTCGACTGAAAACTCCATTGAGACTGCTGAATCAGCAAGTTCAATCATTTAAAAGCTTTCATCCAATTCATGATGTGCCACCAAAGGACATTAATACTACGAAACGTGACGAAACCTCAAAAAAGAAATCTGTGGCTTTTCCGCATTTATAACCCAAGTCAAGTGACGTTGGCCGTGAGTCATGCTTAATACAAAAAAAAAACCTTTGCAAACCTGAAGGGCACGTTTTTGCAGCACGTCAAAATGTTATTCTGTACGGCCAATAAGTGCTGTGTTCGCTTCCTCAAGAAGATGAAAGAGTGAATTATGGATTGACAGGGTTTGACGTTTCGCATCCTGCTTAGAGCTCTGATGTTTGCTTCTTGCGTTACCTTTTCCTTCGAAGATGCTACTAAATTTGCGCTAAGTTGCTCTTACAGCTACTGGAGACAGATGTGGCTCGCCAGGAGGGCCATTCCACTTATCCAGATAACCACATAAATTTATCTAGCCAGATCAATTCTTTTTTTTAGTGGTATAAGTCGTTCCCTCAATAATAATCTCAACTAGATGACTGTTATTGAAAAGGAGGAAGTTGACCTATCCTAGTAATTTCTTTCCGAGTCTACGAAGTGAATCTACAAAGTCGTCCTTTTTTTGATAATTAATCTCAGTTTTAGAATAAACCTTTCTTTTGTTTACAAACACTGGTTGGCAAGGCATGGGCGGCCAAATGTTGCAAATCATTTGGTCTTCTTGACAGACAGCGTTACCAACTTCAACGTTTTTGTAAACTTTCCATACTTTGTGCAAAATCCATACCAGCATTGCTTGTGGCGTTTCCATTACATTCAGCATTCTCTTTCAATGTTTATGAAATGTTGTATACAAATTGTGGTTATTGGAGCGCACTCCAAATCGCACTATTATAGTGCGTCTTTTTGCAAATGGTCGCAATTATTTGTTGTGTGAACGGTGCACCAAAAAATACCGTTTTTTTATATCCCATCATGCAAGACGGGCCCGCGAGTTTAGCACAGGATGCATGCCAACTTCACGCTTCACTGCGCACGGGCAGTTTGATAGAAATCGTACCGGTACGATTTGGGTTGCGATTTTTTTGCTGTGGGAGTTACACAACAAAAAGCGTGATTATTTGGGTCGTGATTTGGAGTGCGACCCAAATAGTCGTAGTTTTTGGTGTGTGAGAACGTGCTTATTGTTGTCAATTATTTGATTATAATCACGTTGAATGATTTTCTTGGACCACATACATTCGGTGTTCCCTCTCGTCTATTGTATGCATTCATTAGTGATCATTTCATATTGATCATTTCTATTAATGTGCTATAATTTGTGATTTTGTTTTGCACGGTTAAGAAGATGCAAATAAATCAATCCAAACCAAACTCTCTGCCACATTGCACCATATAAGCACCATGGTAAGCAACATTGTGAGCACCATGGTAATTAGCAACATTGTACAGTTGTAAGCAACATGTAATCAAGCACACTTTTTACATAATCATCTTTTCCAAGAACATATTTGTATTACATATCACACAATCTCATTTTTCCTTCTTCATGCAAACTCTTAGTCTTACACTGTACATGCAACTTTTGCAAGCATGTATGTAATGTCTACTGACACTCATCACAGGGATATTTAGTGATCATGCAAATTGTTCCGTGATTTCCCTGGACAGAGCCGGAAGCTTGAACCCACAATCTGAGAATTATTCACAGGATCCGGAATCCTTGGGCTATTCAGCAACAGGTTGCAGCAGTTCCCTCAAAAAAAAATGAATAAATTTGTTAAAAATACTGTATAGGAAAACCACATTACCATAATATTAGTTTCTTTGGTATTTTCTTTTTACCTTGACATATTTTATTTTTAAATTGGATTTCCTATATTTTTCTGGATCCTTTGAATACAAATAGCATTCAGCATTCAGTAATGTGTCATACGATGCTGGTAATTTTACACAATCTACCTATTTTTAAAGGTACAATACACAATTTGGAAAAGGTCACAGGACAGTACTCATACTTTGTCTGATCAAACATGTACATGAAATAATAAACCTGTCAAAATATGAGCTCAATCGGACATCTGAGTCACAAGAAAATAGCGAAAACCCAACTCGATTTTTCTTATAAAACATGAAGAATAGTTTACTTTGTGTTTGTTCCAAAAATCGTTCGGATGAAAAACCCAGCATCTGATGAACCAATATTTCCCATGGTGACTGTTTCCACTGTTTACAAACTGTTGAGTCCATTTTCTGTCTCAAACTCAATATTTTGTTTTGGAGGCCTTGCAAATCCTACTGTATATGCTTCCTTTAAGAAAGATTTGAGGCTTTACATGGTTACAATTGGTATGTGGATCGGTTTGTGGAAACACCATGTAAGAATGGTTCATAGGAACAGGATTCCAAGCAATCATATAAGGACCTCACATCCCTCATTTCAATCGTCTCCTGATGAGGACTAGAGCAGACTAGTCGAAACGTTGAGACCTTACGAGAAGTGCGAATGGAATAGAAGTGCGAAAGTACGAACAATTCTTACATGGTGTTGCTGTCTATTTTTGTAAAATATTTCCTGTTTTTGTGATTCATAACAAAATGTCCCCTTTTGTTTGGTACTGGATTTGTCTTGTATAATGATCCTTGTAGTTTATACCTTAGTTTTATTGCAGTAGCTGTTTTACACTTGACTCAATAAGTATGATCTTAAAGGTAATATCATTCTTGGGTTTTTGTCATAGAAATACAGATTCATGGGCACATACAATGTGTATATCAAGGCAGATACAGTAACAATCATCTGTGAAAATGTCAGTCCCATACGGTGCCCACTTTTTGAGAAAACAGTGAAAACGGTCACAATATTTCTTAAGCCTTTTCTCTTTTATTTTTTATCTTTAAAAGATCAAAAATAATTTTGGTCACTGGTTTTACTTTTTTTCTGGATAAATTGCATTTCAGGTATGATACTACCTTTAATGATCAAATCAGTCAGTAAAAAAAGGGTAATCAGAGTATTGGTGTACATAGTATTTGTGCATGCAAGTGTTCAGTAAAGTTTAATAACTGCTGAACTTATTTGATTGTTAGTTTGTTTCAATAATGTTCAATCTTATGTATTTTTCATTTAAAAAAAGGTTTGATAACGTTCATAATTCCTGTGCACATCCTTTTTGGACTTACGAACCTTTGTAAGCAGATTTCAAGCTTTATTGATATATTTTACTTTATGTTTTGGTACATTATGTTCAAGGAGGGCTAAATGTACAGCACACTTCAAATTCATTATACTGCATACGCTGCTTAAGTGCACTAGTCAAGCCAAGTCTGGTTGATGCCTTAGGTTCTAGAATCTTTGTCCACTCCTGAAAGTACGTTAACATTTGATCAAGTGCAAATTCAGTGAGAAACTTCCAATAAAATGCAATGACTGGAGGGGTATTTGCACTTTGAATGTTGCTGCTGCTGCTGCTGCTCAACTGTATACTTATCTGTTCATTCTTGAGTGAGGGTCTGACACCCCCTCCCCTCCCCTTCCCCCTCCCCCCATCCCCTGGGTATATGTACATGTACCTGTACCTATGCGCTCAATCATCCATTACATTTGTTTGCTTAACTGTCTTTGCGCAGGAAATTGGCTGGAGGAGATTCGGAGGGGTGTGTGCAACCAAGCGGCAAGTTATTGAAGCCAAGTAGGAAGAGGCGAGAACGGGAGGAGGATTCGTCTGTGGTCTGCCGTAGCTGCCATTATATCCAAGATGGCGCTGTCGATCTTCTGGCTGAATTGGATGGTAAGTTCCTTTCATTTCAGGCAGTTCCTCTATCTTGAGATGATCTGCATAATTTGTAGGCATTTGAATATTGGCATTATGTGTCTATTTTTTATGTTGATTATGAATGTTTAGGTAAATACATGTAAGTTCGGGTCTTAGGTTTGTTTTGGATTTCATTCTCTAACTGTCTTTGGCTTTGGTTCTGGCTTTGGTTTTGGTTCTGGTTTTGGTTCTTGGTCTGGTAAGACTGGATCTGGTTCTGATTCTGGTTCTGCATCTGGTTCTGGGTCTGGTTCTGGTTCTTGTTCTGGTTCCGGATCTGGATCTGGTTCTGGTTCTGGATCTGGTTGTTTTCTGGTTCCGGTTCTGGTTCTGGTTCTGCATCTGGTTCTGGATCTGATTCTGGATCTGGTTCTGGTTCTGGTTCTGGATCTGGTTCTGTTTCTGGTTCTGGATCTGGTTCTGGCTCTGGTTCTGCATCTGGTTCTGGTTCTGGATCTGATTCTGGATCTGGTTCTGGTTCTGGTTCTGGATCTGGTTCTGGATCTGGTTCTGGATCTGGTTCTGGCTCTGGTTCTGGATCTGGTTCTGGTTGTGTTTCTGTTGTGTTTCTGGTTCTGGATCTGGTTCTGGTTTCTACAATGTAGATCTGGTTCTGGTTCTGGATCTGGTATTGGTTCTGGTTCCGGTTCTGGAATCGGTTGCACTGATATGCCAAATTTATGTTGTGTGATTGATACTGATTACACTTCCACACATTGTTGTAGCTGGGGGACTTCAGTGATACTGGAGTTTTACGAGATGACAAATGATAGATAGTCCTCCATGTACAGTTAAACCTGAGTGCATCCTTTCCCATGAATACAATTTTTTGATTAAATTCTACTCAGAATCTGTATCTGAATTCGCCCATCTCTGTGCATGTACCCCGGATCAAGTTGCCTCAGAAACCTCCTCGTATTTCCCCCGCGGCCTGAAATGAAACCGCTGTTTGCTCGCAGTACAGCTGCCCAAAAAATTCCTTGAAATTCTGATGAGTCTAGGGATATTTATGAAATGGAGGTTAAGGCTCAGGCTCAGGCTCCAGCTCTGACATCCATATGCTGAAAATATAGGTTGTGGTTTTTCACTGAAGCTGAAACTCTGTTTTCCTTTTCAAACCTGAGAATAGACTTCCGAATCGCAGCCCAAAGCCTCTATTGTGATGCCAGTTTTACAGAATGCATTCATGAAATGGAGCCGGAGCCTGAGCCTCCGTTTCCTAAACGGCCTAGGGTTATTGGATTCTCTAGAATAGGGATTGCGTGATTCATCTACATGTATGTATCAATAGGAATGTTATTAAAATGCTTTGAAAGGGCATCACTATACAATATTGTGTATCTTGTTACATCTGCCGATTTGATAAAACTGTTCATTAAAATGAGTTTCAACCAAGATGTAGGGTTTTGGGGGCAGTTTATTAAGTGAAGGAATGTACCGGTAAGTGCAGATAAAAGCCTATATGTACATGGGCCCTAGTACTACGCATCCGCCGGTTGTTAAAATTTGTCAAACAAAATAACCAATCCGGGTCAAATTGGTGCACATAAACTTGCTGAAACCTCCTGAATACTGTACAGGAGGTCGCCGGTTCGAATCCCACTCCAGTCAATTTTTCTATGTTCAACTTTCAATGACATAACGATTCAGTCAGTTTCCCTTGTGGTTATTTGATGATTTTAAAATTCATTTTTAAAATATACTTTGCACAAAGACGCACACTAACAGTACGCATGCAGTGAGCATTCTTACCCGCAGGGAACACACTTTTAAACAGCTTAATGGAATGTCTTGCTGTGTGCGTAGTGAATACGCAGCGACGCCAGCGAGTATGATCCGGCCTTTGTGTGTGCATCTCCTTTTGCAGTGTGAAAGTTGTAACAACAAATGATGTACATAAATGTAATGTTCTGTTTAGGTGGTGTATTTCATGTACTGTACTATTCTTGTAAAAAGCTGTGTACTTAAGGGCTGCGTTCGAGCGAGCTACTCGTGTTAACACGAGTATACTCCTGAGCGCTCGAACGGCCGGAGTACGACACTCGGGTCAGCGAGAGTATACTCTCCAGCGTTGGGGAGTGTACTCCTGCACCGGAGAGTATTGCGCGCGCATCACACTCGTGTTACCGGGAGTAACCGCTCGAACGCAGCCAAAATGTTGGCACATACTGTGGAAAGTATTGCGTCATCTCCTCAAGTCCTCAACCTCAGTGTAATCACAAACAAACTTGAATTTATCTGGCATCTACAATTATGTACATGTATTTTTTCACTCAAGGCTCGAATTACTACTAGCCTGGTGTACAATGTCTAGCAAAAACCACTCTTGGCTAGCTAGACTCTAGTAGGACTTATGTATATGGCATTAGAGGAATGTACATGTATCATGACTAAAATGCTGATGTTGAGTCACAAGGATGAAAGGTGTTGAGCATTGCTCATTAGACCCTGGTCCTGCATGGATCTGATCCACCTTTTGCCATGTTTGCCAAATGTGGGCTGTAGTGGCCCGCCGAGTGGTCTGGCGTGTTGATTGAACTCAAAGTCTTGTGGTCAATCTACGGATTGTGGGTTCGAAACCAGCCGTGGGTTGATGGTGCTTGCGTCCTTGTGCAAGACGCTTTGTTACATTGCTCCTCTTCACCCAGGTGTAAATGGGCACCTGTGAGGGTAGAGATGGCTTTGTGGTTTGATTAGCCTATGTGCACTAAATACGGCAGCGGGGGGGGGTGGGGGGGGGTGAGGTGGGGGCTGTATAGTCCCCAGGGAGTTGAGAACTTGAGATGGTTTCAGGAATGTAAATTATGGCCTGATGACCAGGAATAATAATAAATTTGTAATTGGCAGCTTACACAATGTACAGTATATTCATATATATAGCTGCGCAATATAAATATCCTAGTTATAATTGATTTATTCGTGGAGAAGATATAATAATGCAAACAATTTATTGCCCAGTGTGCTTATCTACGTGGTTGAAGGGTTATAAATATCACTATATTATTAATTAATGGATCACCGTTGCTGTGTGTATTACTTACTAGGCTAGGCTATTATCATTGATTTCAAAGATTCTTACTTATGGCACATCATGTTCCATGAAGAACAACTTCAGACCTCATAATATGGACTATGTACAACAAGAAATGGAAATTTAAGGGCCTTTCTCAAAGCTCGGCTCCGGCTCAGGCGCTGGCTTCGTCTCTGTAATCCATATGCTGAAAATATACATGTAGATTGCGGTTTTTCGTTGAAGCTGAAGCTCTGTTTTCTTGTTCAAACCAGAGAATCTACTTACCGTAGACAAAAGTCTCTATTTTGATACCGGTAATTCTAGAATGGATTCAAGAAAAATGGAGCCTGAGCCCGACGGAGCCTGAGCCGGAGCCGAGCTTTGAGAAAGCCTCCAAATCACACATGTATAATCACAGCATATTTTGGACTCCACAGTCCACACTTCCAAAAGATGGCCCAAGTGCGAATGAGATTTTTTGGTTTTGTTGCGACGTTGTAAAGATGCTGGGTCTTAAAGGTAGTATCATACTTTGGTTTTTGTCAAAGAAATACAGATACATGGGCAAAAATATCAAGGACGATACAGTAACTAATAGTCATCTGTGAACATTTCAGTCCCGTACGATGCCCACTTTTTGAGAAAACAGTGAAAAATTGCCACTGTATTTCTTAAGTCTTTTCTCTTTTATTTTTGATCTTTTAAAAGATCAAAAAGATTTTCGGTCGTTGTTTTACTAATTTCTGGATAAATACACCATTTCAGGCGGAACAATTTTAACGGTATGTTTCTACCACCACCATCTTCATACCCTGTAGGTTATATGTAAATCTGTGAAAATGTCTGTTTTGGTGTCTTACCAAATTATGATACTACCTTTTATTATGTCAACCTCTTCCTAATACCGAATTGGACTGTCTTTTACCATCAAGATTACATATGTACAGTGTAGAACATGTACATGTAGGCCTACGTGGCTTTCTCCATTGTGCACAAACGATGTGGAATGTTGTTTCCTTGTTGAACAAACAGAATGGCACTAGGCTTCCCTGTTGAGCAACATGCTGTGGATGTTGTCCCATCTGCCCGTCATCATTTGTTTCCCCAGACAGGGTCCTCTCTGTTTTGACATTCAATAGATACAGAACCTGCCATTTTCTCCCCCAATGGGTATCTCGTCTGCTTGATGGAGAGTGTACTTTAGAGCCTATGTGCTATTATCATGGGCATTTTGTCTTGCATTGGCCATTGAAGGCTGAGTCTTCTAGAGTAAATGTACTTGGTAGACATGGCAGATGAAGCGTGTCATGATTGTCTGTTTATGTTTGATACCTGTCTCTAAAGTGCCTTAATTTCCCGTGGGCCTTTTGCTCTGAATGAAAACATAACAAACCATTTTATACATGTTTGTTCTGGTAAGAGGGTCATGCTGCATAGAGTGGGGTTGGAAGTTTGTAGAAGTGGATATTTGTTTGCTGTGCACGTTAAGGCCTTTTCACACTACGAAAAATCTCCGGGTTGTACACGGGTCCGACACGTGTAGAAATGACTGACCTTTTCACACTGCAAGATTTCAACACGGCGTCGACCCGTGTAGAGCGCTCGACACGTGTTGAAACCAACCCTGCTCGGGAGGTGGGTTGAGAACTCTCGACCCGTGTTGAGAAGTCCGACACGTGTTGAAACCTGTAGTGTGAACGTCTGTGGGTTGAGTTCGATCCGTGTAACCATGGCGTAGCAGCCGATAGCACATTATTTTATGTGGCAGTACTGTAGTAGCATCAAAGATAGAGCGTCGTGGAGCTCATCTTTGGTATTAATGGTTTGCATGCAACGAACATATAATAAGTAACTTTTGACCGGCCTGCTGCAAGCAATCCTTGTCAAAAAAATCCGCAGGATTTTTTTTTTGTTCATTTCAATATTATATCTCAGGCTTGCTAGACTCGGAATACATGAACAACACGAACATCGTCTGAAAATTACCGGGCGCCGCCATATTGGCGAATGAAGGCCCGATGCGCCGCAATACAGTATGGGGAATGTTCTTTTTGTATCCGTGTTGAAAGTGTGATCCTGTGTGTAGTGTGAAACGGTCGCGCAATACACGGGTCGAACCTTTACACGTGTCGAGCAGATATCGGTGTTGCGCTGAGTAGTGTGAAAACGGAACGAAAGTGACCCGTGTTGAAATGTTAAGATTTCAACACGGATCCGACCCGTGTAGATTTCAACACGGGTCGGACGTTCATAGTGTGAAAAGGCCTTTAGATCCATGTCCCATGCAAGATACGCTAAACAGCAGGATCACTGATCTCGTGTCTTCAACAAAAAAAGTTAATGTGTATATGAGAGAGAAGACTTGAGAATGCAACACTCTTGGGAAGAAGTGTACATGTAGCTCTAAAAAGAACCGTTAGTGTTCCGACTAGTATGCCCTGGTCGTCCTCAGGAGAGAGAATCTGCCTTCTATCTAATGTGCGCTGCATTCTTTGTATGTCAAATAAAGCATATGCTTACATTAGAAAGAATTAAGCTTTGGGTAAACTGTACTCTTTTTGGAGTGTGTAATGTACATGGTTTTGAGAAGAAGCAGAGGTTTAAACTCAACGAACGTTTCGGACAGTATTCTCTGTTGGGAGAAGAATGCACACATAAAACTACGGCTGTTGTACGCATTCGCTCAAATTGACTCAATCAAACAGGGTACGGCCGTTGCATCTGTAATCGTCCAATAAATTACAGTTCGTTTATAAACAGAGAATCAAAGACTGATCTTGAGTAAGATGCGTTTGGTGAAATCAGTCTTAGGACACGTCATAGTCAAGATTGATCTTACAGCCGGGACTCATCCTAAGTTCTAAGATCGATCCTAAGATAAGACAAGTTTTGTGAAATCGGCCCCTGGTCTCTTACACATCCCTGTGTTTACACGACTAGTAATAAACTGGTATTCTGCAAAATGTTTTTAATTATGTATGCATACTGTATGTACATGTACAAGACAGAAGAACAGTAGATTAGTGCACCGGCTATAACACTTGTTGCTCCATAAGGTCTGTTTTATCTCTGACAAAATCATTGGAAGATAGGCCTATCTTTCTTTTTATTCAGAAAGATTTTTTGCCATTGCTGTTTGTAGTCTGCAAAGTCTTCAACCTGTAATTTATGTTGTACAACATGCCCGCATAGCAGATTCCCTATGAAGTGGGAGCATTCTGCTTGTTTTGTAAAACAACAGAGCATGTAGGTAATGGGTGCACTGCAAATAGCACTCCGCACTTACGCTAAAAATAGCACCGGATCTCAGACAAACATTACAACCATGCAAACGTGTGTGTGGGCGCATCCATGTACACTATGCGTGTGAGACAATGTTTGTCTGACAGCCGGGGATTTTGTGACGTCATTAGTGCGGAGCGCTATTGGCAAGGATTAGGGGTAAAGATTGCTAGGTGATTCAAGCATACAGTACATGTGGGGAAGGGTACATTACAGAATGGTTTCTGCATGGCACATCATCATTGATCATGTCCCTGATGAGAGCAGCAAGTAGGAAAGGAGAGAACTTATAGCACTAGCCATCCAAAGGTCAGATCAACTCATAGAGTGACCAAGGACAAATTACCGCAGTTCAGGAGATGCACACCTTTATTTATGCAGTACAAACTCGATTGTGCATTGACCATGAAGCAAGGCAGGCATTTGGCAGGACTTTTTGTTTTTTGCCGCCATTCCCTTTATCTGTTACTTTTCACAGCAACTGATTGCTTTATACTGATTGCTGCCGTGTGCCAAGTCGTGGCCCAAGCCCTCAGTTGAGTCACTGTAGTCCATCAGGTCTGTGGGTTTTTAAGGCTTTTACTGTGTTTACAATTCGGTAGATGGTAGAGACGTGTGAGTCTGTGCAAAATTACCTGTAAAAATATCCAGCATATTAGATTGTATTGCATACTCACCATGGTCATATTTTAGGAGTGACCAGTGGAAGGTTATGTGTGGTGTAAGGAGTGACCAGTGCAACAGAGTTTAACAGCCATGGCCTTCATTACCCTGGTTCTTCAAAATGTTTCCATAGACGTATGATTTTTCCAATGGAAAAGTGGCCTTGCCCCTTTCAGAACCAAATTCAAGGCCCTGCCAGTAGAAGTATGTGGGGGTAAGGAGTGACCAGTCGAAGGCAGGGATGAGATTTCTCAGATTAAAGTCTGATTTCAGACTTTTGTGTTTTGGATTTCAGATTTTTGTCCTCACAGACTGTGTACAAAAGTATTGGAGATTTTCAGATTTCAGACTTTTTATGCTCCCTGTCAGCTGTTTTCAGACATCTTTATCATTGGTCAATCTCATCCCTGGTAATTAAAGTGACCAGTGGAATGTTGTAGGGTAAGGAGTGACCAGTGGAAGGATGTGGGGGTAAGGAGTGACCAGTGGAAGGGTGTTGGGTAAGGAGTGACCAGTGGAAGGATGTGGTTTAAGGAGTGACCAGTGGAAGGGTGTGGGTAAGGAGTGACCAGTGGAAGGATGTGGGGTAAGGAGTGACCAGTGGAAGGATGTTGGGTAAGGAGTGACCAGTGGAAGGATGTTGGGTAAGGAGTGACCAGTGGAAGGTACTGGGTAAGGAGTGACCAGTGGAAGGTACTGGGTAAGGAGTGACCAGTGGAAGGTACTGGGGTAAGGAGTGACCAGTGGAAGGATGTGGGGTAAGGAGTGACCAGTGGAAAGATGTGGGGTAAGGAGTGACCAGTGGAAGGGTGTGGGGTAAGGAGTGACCAGTGGAAAGGTGTGGGGTAAGGAGTGACCAATGGAAAGGTGTGGAGTAAGGAGTGACCAGTGGAAGGGTTTGGGGTAAGGAGTGACCAGTGGAAGGGTGTGTGGTAAGGAGTGACCAGTGTAAGGATCTGGGATAAGGAGTGACCAGTGGAAGGGTGTGGGATAAGGAGTGACCAGTGGAAGGATGTGGGGTAAGGAGTGACCAGTGGAAGGATGTGGGGTAAGGAGTGACCAGTGGAAGGTACTGGGTAAGGAGTGACCAGTGGAAGGTACTAGGGTAAGGAGTGACCAGTGGAAGGATGTGGGGTAAGGAGTGACCAGTGGAAAGATGTGAGGTAAGGAGTGACCAGTGGAAGGATGTGGGTAAGGAGTGCCCAGTGGAAGGGTGTGGGGTAAGGAGTGACCAGTGGAAGGGTGTGGGGTAAGGAGTGACCAGTGGAAAGGTGTGGAGTAAGGAGTGACCAGTGGAAGGGTTTGGGGTAAGGAGTGACCAGTAGAAGGATGTGGGGTAAGGAGTGACCAGTGGAAGGATGTGGGGTAAGGAGTGACCAGTGGAAGGATGTGGGGTAAGGAGTGACCAGTGGAAGGATATAGGGGTAAGGGGTGACCAGTGGAAGGATGTATAGGATAAGGAGTGACCAGTGGAAGGATGTGGGTAAGGTATGTGTGGTGCCTGAAATGCTGCTGATGGAAGAAAGGAATTGGAATGCCATTTGGAAGGGTCGGACGCTTTTAGCTCTCACAGATGAGAAATATGTTCTTATTGAATTCATGTTATTTCATAATGTCTATCAATTCCCTCCATGGTCTCTGTGTCACTGCACATGGGAACTAAAGGATGTTTGACATTGCTCATCAATGTACAATACTTTCATGACACGCTGGCATTGAGCAGTGTTATCCATCCTAATCATGGCAATCATTATACCCTACACAGTACACATGAACCGCATGTCCCTTTACAACACGGATGATGTTGAATAGACCGACATGTACAAGTATTGGATGTGCACTATCAGTGTGAAGCAATTACCGGTACGTGTGGTTACTGGGTCCTGTCCTTTGGGCTGGAATCCACACCATGGTATTTGGTATCCAAGGTATACGTTACAGGAACATGTATAATGTGCATTACCGTTACTTGGATATATCCGTAGGCCCTAAACCCCAGATAGATTTCTGTACAAAGCGGGGTCAAATGCAGGATGTTGTTCACAAACTGCAACCTTTGTGAGCCAATTTGCCATTATACTTATCACACTACGGTACCTTTTGACACATGTTGGAATTGACACAAATCGAGCCCGTGTCAACTTGAGCAAATTTCAACCGTGGGACAGTTATGCTCTGCGTTCACACTACATAACGCGAATTATGCTCTGCGTTCACACTACACAACACGAATTGTGCTCTGCGTTCACACTACACAACACGAATTGTGCTCTGCGTTCACACTACACAACACGAAATGTGCTTGAAGACATTCGAACCACCACATATACACTCATTCTATTCACACATCTCCCAAGCAGGTCAATACAAGTAATAAACTGCTGCAAACTGCTCATCAGCCAAAATGACCTGAAATATATCAAATGCTTAGAGTTTATAGGAGGGCCTGACGTGTTTTGATCCTAGCAGGATCTTTCTCTAAAGCTAAAAAAGCAGGGTTAGTTTCCAGGCATTGACTTTGGTTCTGAAAGGGGCAAGGCCACTTTTCCATTGCAAACGGCACTTCCATTGGAAAATCATAATGTCTATGGAAACATTTTGAAGGGGGCACCAAGGCCAAGAACCATGGCAACGAAGGCCTTGGCCTGCATGGCCTCCGTTTATTTCCAGGCTTGAGTTTCCACACGGTTCAAGCACTTAACATGAGCAGACGCCATGTTGAAATCTTGCAGTGTGAACACGGCACAGATCGTCACTTAAACAAGGGTCAGACCTGTGTACAACCCAGAGATATTTTTTTGCAGTGTGAAAAGCCCTATAGATACATGAACGTGTATGTTGCATATTGTGTAAACCTCGTGTCAAAATAAGCGTCTGGTTTGTGATAAACTCTCAGGCGTTTAGGGTAGATTCAAAGACTTATTTTAGAACGCAAGAAGAAAATTCGTCATGTTTTTCAAGTTTCCTTTTCTTGCAAAATGTGATGTCGCAAATATGTCACAGTGGGCTGTTTTCTTTTCTAATGAATTCCATAATTGGTAGCAAAATTAGAAAGTAGCAACTAGCATGTTTGATTCTTTGAATATGATGGGACTGAATCTTCTATTGGGTGACGGTTCATACAGACATACACAAGCCTGGAAATAAACGGAGGCCATGGCCTTCATTGCCCTGGTTCTTGGCCTTGGTGCCCCCTTCAAATGTTTCCATAGACATTATGATTTTCCAATGGAAGTGCCCCTTGCAATGGAAAATTGGCCTTGCCCTCACCAAACCTTATTTCCAGCCCTGCATGCATCATGTAGTCCTACAAGTCCAATGCTGTAACTTGTGCCAAATCCATCCTTTTGAATGTCTTTATGCTGAATATGTGGAGCTTCTAATCCCAAAAGTATTATTCAAGACAGTTGTACTTATTGCTAAATTGATGAACTGCTACATGTATCATCTAATTGTAGGCGGATAGTACTTGTAGTCTTTACATTTCATGGGGTTAATTCCCTGTACAGGGCACTGTGGCCTCGTGGTCTGGTGAGTCATACTCAAGATCTTGTGGGCAATCCAGCCATGGGTTTAGTGGTGCTTGCATCCTTAGGCAAGATGCTTTATCAATAACATACATGTATTGCTCCCCTCGTCACCATGGAGTAATGGGTACCTGTGAGGGTTGAGATGGCTTTGTGTGCTTAATTAGCCTTTGTGTGACTTACATCAGTGGGTGGGGTTGGGGGGGGGGGCACTGTATACTCCCAAGGGAGTTGAGAACTTGAGATGGTTTCCGAAATGTATCCTGATAACCAGGGATAATAGTAATATGTGCATAGAGACATGACATGTTGATTGTGTATGATGCGCTATAAAAGTGGTTTATTATTTACTACTTATTATCATATTGCGTGACTTTGATCACCCTTTTTCCTTAATTGTATCCTCCGCGATGAATAACCCTTTCCTCTCTATCTATTATTATTATTTCTATGATGTACACATTATACATATACATGTATAAATTCCATGCTGGGCTCAAATTCATGGAATCTGTTACTTCCGTAAGCAAGATTTTTGGTTAGCAAAGAATTTCTTGGGTAACCGTGTCAAAACCGTGATTATTTTCTGCTAACGTGCTGTCATTTATATGCATTCTGCAGAAAAAAAAAGAAAGAAAAAAAGGAGAAAACTCTCCCATAAATTGTAACCCAAACAAGTCTGCTAACGTACATGTAAGCGAAGACTTTTTGCAAGCGGTAAGGGATTCCATGAAATTGGTCCCGGGTATGAAATACAAGATGACAAATTTTCCTTATTTTCTCCGTGGAATAACATGTATTTCTATGTAGAACATTTAATGAGAAACACCCTCCCCCCCAAAAAAAAAAAAAATTTTTCAAAGAGCACATTCCAAACGCTTCGATTCCTGCATCTCAGTGCAATCCCTGTCATCAATTATTGCTCATATATATCGGTGTGAATAATTAATTGAAATTATTATTTGATACATTGATGAAGTGGATCGTCTCTGTGTAGAATTATCCATACACAGCACCCTAAGGACACGCAAACAAATATCACTGTGTTTAAAGGTAGTATCATACTTTGGTAGCATACCGAAACAGACATTTTCACAGATGTACATGTACCTGTATAACTTACAGGGTATAAAGATGGTGATGGTAGAAACATACTGTTAAAATATTTCTGCCTGAAATGCTCTATTTATCCAGAAAATAATAAAACTAGTGACCAAAATTATTTTTGTTCTTTTAAAGATAAAAAATAATAGAGAAAAGACTTGAGAAATACTGTGGCCGTTTTTCACTGTTTTCTCAAAAAGTGTGCACCGTATGGGACTGAAATTTTCACAGATGACTGTTACTGTTTTTTTGCCCATGAATCTGTATTTCTTTGACAAAAACCAATAGTCCAAAAGTCCAATAGTGAAATGTTATAGAGGAAAATACTGCAGTTTTTAAATACATGTACCTCATCGTTAGCGAGAATCAGAAATGAAATCATCACTGAGAGTTGAATTGAAAAGTTTGTATGGAGTTTCTGTGTGTGCATGCATTGGCATTGGCACAGTGTTCGATTATGGATTAGTTCTAATGATATTTGAAGTGTGTGGATGTGATCTTGTTATTGTATATCTTCTGGCATCCTGGGGCCAATTTCATAGAGCTGCTTAGCACAAAAATTCGCTAAGCGTGACATTTCTGTCTTAGTAAAAACAGGATTAATAACCACTGAAATGTCCACGTGTTGTGTATCACTTGCAATTGTTTTTTGGATGTTGTTCGCTGACCATGAATATCAAATCGAATTTTCAATGGTGGTTTGTTTTATTGGGCAAGCTATTTTCGTGCTGAGCAATTTATAGTGCTAAGCAGCTCTTTGAAATTGGCCCCTGGCTAGACCATTAATTTATCATTAAAATTGTACACTAAAGTTTTGGAAAAGCTCTGACAGGACGTCTTGAAAGGAAGTAGACACAATTTCTGAATGCTTGAAATATCGGATTAAAAGGAAATGAATAAGAAAAAAAGAAGACGATGTTACAAATAAATTTGAAGATTTTCGAGAGCAGGTGAAATTTAACATGCATGCCGGCGGGCAAAAGATTAAATTTTACATCTGTAAATAGTGACACATAATCACCTTTGACATTTGTATTTTTATAAACGTTATCTTTTTTTTTTTTCTTCTTTTTTTTTTTAAAGGTTGTTTACTAAAATTGAAGGTGTATAAAATTGTCTGCCTTGGAGGTTGTTCCGTCATATCCCTGCCCTTAGGACTGGTCAAATTAAAGTAGGGCAGCACGCAGGGTTCTAGCCACGGTGGGCGGCGCTGGGCGGGCCAGCCCGGCACTGGAAATTTGCGCCCGGAACATAGGTCTGAAATAAACTCTGCCGCCCAGCACAAATTTCCACAGAGTGAATAAAAGTATTGCCAATATCGTGAATTTTGATCACATTCCTAAATAAAACTTCACTCTTTTCTGTGTTTTGAAATGTCAAGCACTGATTCTCAATGTTTACAAGACGATATAATTTCCAATTTTTAGCGTAGGCCTACTGTATATCTGTACATGTAGCGGACTAGGGCTCAACTTCATTTCTAGAGCCCACCACTAAAATTGGTCTGGCTAGAACCCTGGCAGCACGGTCCTGTCTTTATTTGACTGTATGGCCTTACTGCCTTTTAGTAGATACAAGCTAAGTGGCTATTACAATTCCGACAAGGATAGGTTTTATGACACTTGGTCTAGTTTGCGGTCTGCCGAGACGGCTACAATTGGCATTGATGAACTGCAGTCTATTCTGGTGTGTATTAAACAGTGTACAATGTACGTAGGGCTGGATGGCTCAGTTAGTACAGCGCCTAGCCTGTACGGTATTCAGGAGGTCGCCGGTTCGAACCCCGCTCCAGTCAATTTTTCTTTGTTCACTTTTCAATGACTTTACTTTCAGTCAGTTTCCCTTGTGGTTATTTGATGATTAAAAAATCAAGTTTGGTAGATTTTTCTTCAACAATTAGACAAAAAAACTTTTTTACTTAAAATTCAGTCAATTTCCCTTAGCCATTGAGTGATCCCCCATGCAGTGTTCTCAGGTTGCAGCATTGCTGCAAGTATGGATAAAATGATCCCTTGGATATAGCAGTACAACGTAGGGCTGGATCTTAGCTTAGTTGGTAGAGCACCTGTACGGTATTCAGGAGGTCGCCGGTTCGAATCCCGCTCCAGTCAATTTTTCTTTCATGTTATGAACATGTCATTCGCTTCCTTGTCAATCATTCTCAGTAAATCCAAAAATATAATATCACTGAAAAAAAAAAACCCAAAAAACACTGGACATGAAAGAACATTTCAAAGTTCCAAACACACTTTAGTCGAAGAACGGTTATTTGAAAAATAAGCATTGAAATAGCCTTCTCCAAGACCGTTCACCAGACTGACAAGACCGCCCACGACAGAGACAAACAGCTTGACAAACTTAAACAAACAAAAACGTGAAGTCTTTTGCCTTTCTACGCTTTAATGTAAAACACGCCCCCCCCCCCCTCTTCCTTTGCCCGCAGAATGAAAAAAAAAGGACATACTGGCAAAAAAATGATAAAATGACTAAAAAAACCATAAAAGGGCGAATGACTTCCGCAAAATACAGGAAATCCTCTTAGTCTTATCAGCTTTTTCATGTGTACACATGAATGCGTGTACATTAGGGAGACTATATGACAAGTGGGGGTTTAGTATCTACTTGCACATCATGTACCTACCGTACGTGTACATGTTTGCGCACAATAAGAGAACGGTTTACACACGTATGACAGCTAAGTCTTCCCAAAACACAGCTGTGTTGTTGTTTTTCCCCCCTTGTGCAATATTGCCAGCGTTTCTGCAATAAGAGAGCCTTCAACTAGTGCACATAATCTGGGGCAATCTTTACCCCCCTCCCTCCCCTCCGTCAGGTTCAATGTTGATTAATACTTCAGATGTGTACACCCAGAAATTGACCAAAAACTAAAACCGTTCTTGCCTAGTATTTCCATTTGTTTGTTTGTGTAATGATTCGCATGCGATATCCAACGTCAGGAAATGCTGGTTGGATATTTCCTTCCACATTCCCTAGTGTGAATCCAAACTATCCAAATAAATATATATATAAATTTAAGGAGGGAAAAAAAAATCCATAGTGGATGCAGGGAAGGGAGGGTGTCTTGGCTTGACTGCTCCCCACACTGCCGGTGGTGAATGACGAACGGCCCCGCACGACATGTAATTAAATTGTACCCAGTCCTACGCTATCGATTCTTCAATATCTCTCCTCTGTGCCAGTTGTTGGGGGGGGGTTCTTGCATTGCCTGGGGATCGGAGCGCGTCCTTAAAGGATCCATTCGACTGTGATTCATTCTGTTGTCGCCGTGATCTGAGTTTACCAACGACGAAATGATTGCCCACAGTTTTGATTGATTCGTAATATTAGGCTGCGCATCTACCTCTCTCTTCTGGTTGGAGAATATCATTCGCAGATTGTACGCGAGCTGTGTAGTGTGTAATGTCTGTGAGAATCAGCTGAGCATGAAGCAAGCGTGTAAACCGCAACGTGACGAAACAACAAAACCTTGAAGACCCCAAGAAAGATGCCACTGTAAACAAGAAACTGCTTAAATGTAGCCCATTGATGTTATTAAAGGTTTATTGTAATCAAAACACATATGAAGTTAAATACACTACATCAGTATTGTTATAAATCTCAACCTTTCTATCATTGTAAAATATTGTACCGGTAATCCCGGTATATAGAAAATGGAGGTATTTTAGACCCATAATTTGCCCTCTTTTTCAGAAAACAATGAAAAACAGCCACAGTATTTCTTAAGTATTTCCTCTTTTATTTTTGATCTTCAATAGATCAAAAACAATTTTGGTCACTGGTTTGACTCTTTTCTGGATAAATACAGCATTTCAGATAGAAATATGTTAACGGTATGTTTCTACCATCACCATCTTTATACCCTGTAAGTTATAGGTAAATCTGTGAAGATTTCTGTTTCGGTATGCGACCAAAGTATGATACTACCTTTAACAACGTTCATTTTTCACCCGGAGCTACTTTAAATGCTGTTGAGCATGTTGAGTATGAGCTCAAGTCTCGTGATGCAGAAGCATGCAAATCACACTGTAGGCAGTACATGCAAATGACCAAACTCCAAAACTCATCAATTCCGCTAACGAGAAATACAACGCAAATTTTAAAAATGGTCTATACAATGTCCTTGGGGTTGCTAAGGGATCAGTGTGAGATTTAAATCTAGAGTACTAGACTACCGCTCATTTTTCGCACTCTGGGTTTTTTTTTACGAGCGATATATTGCACATACATATACAGTACTTCATGTATTTATACATTTATGTGCAATGTATCCGACATATGTGTGTTATAAATCGGTGCTATTTTTAACAAATTTAACTTAAAGAGTCAAAAGTTTAAAATTACCCAAATTTTGTGGAATTTTAGTGATTGTCAGTGATATTTTATCCATCTGGGTTATGCTATTATGGGCGCACATATTTGTATTTCATTACCGGGGTGTGTCCTCTATCTATCGTGTGCCTTAAGTGTTAAATGCTCTTACATGTATGTATAGAACTGTGTGCTGAAGGAACACATGAATGCAGAAAGAAATACGCATTAATCATCAAACAATCAAAGCCAGATCCTCTTTGAGTGATCCCCCATGTACTTGTACCATTTCTCAGGTTGCATCATTGCTAATGCTGCGCATATCTTAAAATGCTATTTGGGATATAGCAGTATATGAGTGGTTTCGTGGCTTCTGACTGCCAAATGAACAAAGATAATTGACTATTAGGGACACCGCCAACCTATAGTCAGTAGGGCTGGATGGCTCAAGCTCAGTGGGTAGAGTGACAATGGCCCAATGCAGTTTTTCCTAATAGGTCAAAGGTTTCGAATCCCCCTCCAGTCAATCTTTCCTTGTTCACTTTAAAGGTAGTATCATACTTTGGTAAGAAACCAAAACAGAAATGTTCACAGATTTTACCTATAACTTACAGGGAATGAAGATGGTGGTGGTAGAAACATACTGTTAAAATATTTGGTGTATTTATCCAGAAATTAGTAAAACAACGACCGAAAATCTTTTTGATCTTTTAAAAGATCACAAATAAAAGAGAAAAGACTCAAGAAATACTGTGACCATTTTTCACGATTTTCTCAAAAGGTGGGCACCGTATGGGACTAACATTTTCACAGATGACTGTTCTGTTTCTGTATCTTCCTTGATATTTTTGCCCATGAATCTGCATTTATTTGACAAAAACCGAAGTATGATATTACCTTTAACACATGTTTAACACTTTTTCAATAAAATACACATTCAGCAGAAGATACCCCGCAGATTCCAAAATAAAGACGATGCATCAGTGTGCACGGCATGATGGATGTTTTCACTTTCAAAAAATGACGGCATGATTGATTGTATGTTATGATGTATTTCATCCTTCAAGGGGAAATGCTCTTTCACTGGCATGTACTGTGTTTATACAATGGGTGTCATCTTGTTGTTTCTTCTGCTATTAACCCAACACTGACTCAACAAAATTCATCAGTTTCACAAAAATTTCTTAAGATGAAATTGATATTTTGAATAATTAAACCTAATATGGATTTTTTTGGTTTGTTTTGGTTTTTTTTGGAATGGTGAATGTTTCTTTTTTTTAATCGGATGAAAAGTTGAAGTTTTTCAGTGCTTCAAATTTTTCGGGAACGTAATAAAATTTATCTCTACAACCTCAAATTAGAGTTTATACTCTAACCCCCTAGGGGCATTTTACTGTGACCATCCTGAATCCTCCATAATCCTCCTATGGTCATACTTCTAAAACTGCGTTCATCCTGAATCCTCCACAGTCCTCCAGTGATCTCACTTATACTAAAAATAAGAGGATCCTGAATCCTTCAGAATCCTTCAGAATCCTTCGGTGGCCCTACCTTAAAAATTGCGTTTATCCTGAATCCTTGCAACTCCTCAAGTGGTCCTCACTTGAAAATGACATTATATCCTGAATCCACTTAATCCTCCAAAACTACAATAAGGATTTTGGAGGATTGAGGTGGGTTAGGGTTAATCCGGTTAATCCGGAAAGACAATAGAAAAATTATACATTTTTTGTTTTTAATTTGCTATCATGTTTGTAGTTCTGCACTTAACGCTGCAGCGAGCCATGAGAGCTTCGCTGTTCTAGTTTGCGTGTAAACTTGTGTAAACCAGTGCTTTTCCTATGACCTTTCTAAGCGGAGTCAACAAGTGTATGGTGGGTGTGATTTATGGTCTACCGGTAGTTGCATTACACTTCCCAATGGGATCACAACAAAAATCATAAAGTAAAACATTTATCTCTCCCCAAAGTTCCTTAGGGAAGAGCACCAATGTAGGTCACTTCTTGCTGACACAAACCTTTATGGATGAACTTGTAAATGACAACGTTTGCTTGCATATTACTTGTATGTCTTTGCTTGCTGTATCTTTGCATGCATAGGGTGAGGTTGCTCTGGCCTAGTGGTCTGGCGTGTCGTACTCAAGATCTTGTGGTCAATCTACAGATTATTGTAGGTTGAGTCCAGATATTGGTTAGTGGTGCTTGTGTCCTTGGGCAAGATGCTTTGTCACACATTGCTCCTCTTCACCCAGGAGTAAATGGGTACATGCGAGGGTAGAGATGGCTTTGTGTGCGTCTTTATGCGCCTTACAGCAGCGGGGGCTGTATACACCCCAGGAGAACCTCTCACGCCGAATCACCCGCTGACGCTTTGTCACATACTTGCTCCTCTTCACTCAGGAGCAAATGGGTACCTGATCTTAGGTAGAGATCATGGCTTTGTACTTGATTAGCCTTTGTACACCTTACAGCAGCCGGGGCTGTATACCCCCCAGGAGAACCTCTCACGCTGAATCACCCGCTGAAGCTTGGGCATGGTAATCCAGTTCCATTCCATTACTTGAAGGCTACCTACTAATATGGGAAGCGGTGGAAGCATGTACAGTTCTTGGTGGAGCAGTTCTGGAGGCGGTGGATTGCTGAGTATCTCCCCAAGCCTTGAATTTAACAGAGGCCACGGAGGCCATGGCCTTCATTGCCCTGGTTCTTGGCCTTTGTGCCCCCTTCAAATGTTTCCATAGACATTATGATTTTCCAATGGAAGTGCCCTTTGCAATGGAAAAGTGGCCTTGCCCCTTTCAGAACCAAATTCAAGGCCTGTCTTCCCACTCTTCAACGTCGACAACCTTGGATCCAGCCTCAACCCAGCTTCAAGGCTGGTGATCAGGTGCTGATTAGAGATGACAACTCACCCAGGAGTTGGTGGCCCCTAGCCAGGATCTTGAAGACCTTCCCTGGTGCAGATGGCCTAGTTAGGAGCGTACTGGGGACAGCTGGTGGAAGTCTTGTCAGGCCAATCACCAAGTTGTGCCTTCTGGAGGGTGGCCAATGTTTTATGACACCCAGGGACAGTCTTGGCAGGGTGCATTATGTATGGCTTCACCCACATGGTCTAGTCTGGGCTCTTTAAAGGGAGCATATACTAGGATTTGCATGGCCTCCCAAAACAAAGTTTTGAGTTTGAGACAGAAAATGGGAAATCTTGGTTCATCAGATGCTGTTTTTTTTTTTCAAGGAAATCAAGATTTAATGTCTTTTCCAAAGATCGTTCGTCCGAACGATTTTTGGAACAAACATAGAGTAAACAGAACTATTCTTCATGTTTTATAAGAAAAATTGAGTCGGGTTTTCACTATTTTCTCGTGACCCAGATATCCGATTGAGCTCAAATTTTCACAGGTTTATTATTTCATGTACATGTTTGATCAGACAAAGTATGAGTGCTGTCCTGTGACCTTTACCAATCATGTATTGTACCTTTAAGGTCTTAGGAGCATTGTGTGTGTAACTGTGGTGGGTTACCAGTTTGGTTTGGCCGTGTTGACGTGGCCGGAGTTTAACTATTCTTTTTGAGAGGTGAAAGTTACACAGTTTATGATTATTTTCTCGACGTTATTTCTGCTCGTTTGCCATCTTGCAACCCATGCTCTCACACACACTGTAGTCATTAGGCTGTAACATACAGTTGTAATCCCTCTGTCTTGTTTCCAAACCCTGGCCCACAAACACTCTCATCAGCCCTTCCACTAGCCATTTGAGTGCAAAGTGTCTGTGACTGGAGTGACAAGAGCTGAGAGTGTTTGTGGGACAAGTTTTGCAAACTTAACAAGACAGTGGGATTACGTCACATTGTATTTTTCGTATAGAGAAATCTTCTATAGAGAAGTCAGCCATGTATGTGACAAAAATGTCAAATACGTATGTATGTGACAAAAATGTCTAATACATGCATAAGATCATATGAGTTGGCCTAAATGTACAGAACATGTACGCCAGGGGCCGATTTTACTAACGCTTTGTGATCATTGCTAAAGCCCAAATCCATCGCTAAACGGAAAATTGCCTTGCAAAGTAGCGATCGATTTTCCGTTAAGCGATGGATTTGGGCTTTATAGCGAGGATCACAAAGAGTTAGTGAAATCGGTCCCAGGCCTTAATTTGTTCAAGCGTATGTTGAAAATACCTCTAGCTAAGGACTTGGATGAGAAAAAAAAAAACCTTTTGCATAAATTGCTTGAAACCGGACAAAAAGAGGTTAAAATTGTTAAGTCACCATGGTATTGTCATAGCACGTACATGTATACATGTGTAAACCTGGACAAGTCTTGGAAATTAATTTCATAGATACATAAACTTCACAACATTTGTCAAAACAACTCTTTATGCGATTGCGGTTTTTTTCCTCAGAAATGAGGGCCTGGGATGACGCGTTTCGATCCTAGCAGGACCTTTATTGATGGCTAAATGACAGGACTAGTCCTCTTGTCATTTAGCCTTCGACAAAGATCCTGCAAGGATCGAAACGCATCAGGCCTATAACTCCAAGCATTTTATAAATTTCAGGTCATTATTTTGGCTGATGAGCAGTTTGCAGCAGTTTATTACTAGTATTCTTTAGAAATGAATAATATTTTTAAATGTAGTGGATAGAGATTTTGTTTTCAAATAATTGTTTTGGACTTTGTTTGTTTGACCTTTGTGACCAGTTGAGAACCAATGAATTTGAACAAAATACAGTCTGGACTGCTTTGAATTGCATCGCAGCATAAATGAACTTGTGCCTCTCCGTCTTGTTCCCTGAAGAATTGATTTAATATTCCTCTGATTGACAATTATATTCCCTTTTTTCCCTCTCGCCGTCTGTCTCCAAGCAGAAAAAGTGTCTCACCGGTATTTTCAGCAGGGCAACGCAAAATGAATAATAAGACGTGATATAATTTTAACTGAAGGACATTGATTTTTTTTTTTTCTTCTTCTTCTTCTTCTTCTTTTTTTTTTCCCCCAGACATTTTTGTCACACGAGCGGGAAAATTTTCCAATCAATTTTCAGAGATTTAATTTGGTCGTGAAATTAAAGTTGCAATGAGGGGAGGGGGTAAAAATGTAAAGATATTATAATATGTATGTAATAAAGTGAAGTTACTCAACAGGGGGAAGGTTTATTTTTTACATTTGATGGAATCTTCAATGTGTACATGTAGGCCTATGTCTTATGAAGTACAATTGCACATAAAGGTTCATGCTAGATGTACATGTACACCCAGTAGGCCTACATACAGCACACTTTTATTAAATGTTGATTGCAGAATTAGTAAGGAATGTAAAACAACATTACAACTAAAGGTGGCTTCATTCTTGGGTTTTTGTCAAAGAAATGGGCATTTCCACAGTTTTGGGACATTTTGTGACGTACGTTTATTACCTCTTTTTTTGGCATATTTGCATGCATTTCAAGGAATACTTGCTGATTCCAATAAAGCATTATTAAATTGGAGTCTTTCAAGAATGATTGATCAAGGAATAGGTCAAAGTCACTTAAAAGGTAACTTATGTTACCGTGGAATTGCCCAAATGCAAATTCATGGGCAAAGATATCAAGAAAGACCTACAGTAGCAGTCTGGATCTCTGATACTGGATAATTACTCCAACAAAGCGGGTTCCCGCATCACGTCAGAGGGTCAAAAGTGTTGATTTTTGTGGAGGGAGGAAAACTGGAGAACCCGGAGAAAAACCCTCGTACTGTAGCATAGGAGAGAACTAAACGCACAACTCTACTCACATATGACCCAAGCTGGGATTGAACCCATGCCACATTGGTGAGAGGCAAGTGCCTAAAAGTGCTAAAACGCACTCGCCAACTGCATGTATGTTTCCAGTCATCTATGAAATTTCCAGTCCGATACGGTGCCTACTTTTTGAGAAAACAGTGAAAAACGCTCACAGTATTTTCATTATGATCATCAAATCTATTCATAGTCGGCAAGCGGTGGTTGTTCACAGCGGGTACCAACTGCAGGCTGGTCATTATTCTGAATTGGTTTCAGCTAGCGCCAGACTTCAGCCAGTCTGTAATCCGACGCCCGAGGTCTAATCGGCCAAGCCGCAAACATTTCCAATAGTTGTCTATAATTATACAATGACTTTTGGACAAACAACATTTTGGACAAAATGCTTTTGCACAATGGTTACTGGTATTGTTTATCTTTTATCAGTTAAGCATTCAGAAAAAGATTTTTTTTTTCAGATGCATCACAAAGTATATAGGTCTAAGGCTACCTTTAGATTTTGGTCTAAAAGCTTCATACTAGAACCAGTATTTCCCTTGAAATACTGTCATATTTGAAAAAGAAATGCAATTGAAGACTCTCAAATTTGAACAAGCTGATTTTGATTTCAGCATTTGAAATTAGGAACTTGCACCAAACCATGGGTACATGAACCTTATTTTGTTGTCTCCTCAGAAACCTGAATGCCGCTTCAAATAAAGATTTCATGAATTAGTGTTGTGTCTATACACAATCTGTAGATGCATTTTGAAAACCAGCTGATCGGAATGAAATGCTCTCAGGAATATACAGGGTGTCCCCCCCAAAAAGCAACACTTTTGCCGAGAACTATTACTGTATATGAAAATTTAACTCTCTATCACTTCAAGATTCAGATATGTGATACAGCTACGTCTTGGCTATCACCATGTAGAATTTGAGCAAAATTGGACTAAAATTGAGTGAAACAACTAAGACTGAATTACCCAACCTAAAAACCCAATGTTCATCTTTCTTTTATACATGTACACATTATATGTGTATTGACCACTATGCGTGGTATCCTTGCAAATTTATTTTTAAGGAGTACCGGGTACTCTTTCAATTGGTCATATTTTTGCCAATTTCAGCCCCATATGCTTAAATTCTACCCGTGGTGATAGCCAAGACATGGTTGTATGACATATCTGAATCTCGAAGTGATAAACAGTTGAATTTTAACATAATGGGTCCAGAGACAGTGTTGCGTTTTTTCTGGGACACCCTGTAGAGACAATGAGAGAGAAAATACATGCATCTGACAACACAATGCCACAGTGTCTGAAGGTACACACATGTACAGTACATGAACATGTACTATAGAGGACGTGCAGTCACGTGATCAGGAAGCCATTTTGGACGGCAACGCTGAACACGTGTATAATGCACGTGCACGTACAGTGAATACATGTAACCCACATGCGTTCGCGTAGCTTGCAAATCAACCGGACGCGCACACAGAAGTGCGCGCATATGATGCTGCTGCTCATGCTGTCTGGTACCACGCGTGCGTGCGTACGCATTCCGTCCAAAATGGCCGATAAGCTGTCAAGTGACGTCACGTGCACGCTCTCTATACCTAAGCAGATTGAGCATGGCCAGGCTATACTCCCACAGGTCAATGGTTCAATTCCCATTATAGACAATTTTTTTTTTAGTTCACCCCGAATTCTTTCCAATTATTGCCAACCCCCTTTTGTATGTTTATTTTGGTTTATTTTCTTAGTGGATTAGTTTTCTTTATCACATTGATTTCTTCGGTAAGACATGATATAATTTAATATGACTGGCCAACATCATGGGAGAACGCTAATTAAAAAAGATAATTACCTGGGCTTGATGTTTGGATTAGAGCGAAAATCCTAGACTGGAGACCAAATAGTGGTGTGTCGGAGAGCAGTTGGCCAGGTTTCCATTCTTGTGTCGTCAACAGCCCAGCCCAGGGCTACCCCATAATGCATCGGTAGCTTCCAAGGACCACGGCTGAGATGTTTTTTTCCCACTGGGAAGAGGAGAGAAAGCTCACCCTTGGCAACGCTTTGAAGCTTCGTTGCCGGCCTGGTATACCGAGGACTGGTACCGAGGAGAAAGGTTTTAGTGCGTGAGGGACGGACATGAATAAAAATGACTACCTTCACCTGAGTCTACAGATTTTTTTTTATTATTAAAACTTGGAAACATTTTCAACTTTGGTTAATTAAATAATGTAAGAAATTTCTTTTAGATTAGAAAAATATTACCCTTTCTTAGTGAAAAGAAGTAATTTTTAAGGGTGTTGAAGGAATTTTATTTTATGTTTTTGAGTGTTACCTAATTTTGGATCACGCTCCAGATTCTTCCTTTGTTTTTGATCAATGTGAAAGAAGAGCCCATGTACATGTAATTGTATTCTAGATAATTCATCATTTGAAGTACAAATGATACATCCTCATATAAAATCATCAGAGAGAAATTGAACACTCTTAAAACAGCAACTATGTTGTGTTCCTGTTAATCGTCCACTTTTGTATGAAGTAGGCCTACACACAATGTTATAGATTGCCCGTTTTGATTGCCGGCTAAATTTACTTATTAATTTTAAGCATAGCAAGCGGAGATTTCGCCCCACATGGCCGGGGTCCAGGAGATAATACATGGTAGCTTAATGCAAGTCTGTACGTACGTGAACGTGTCAGCAATATTCTGACTTGTTATTGGGAATCCGATCAATTTGTCTTTCCAAATTTGTCTCCAAGTGCAAATCTTACTAGTTCATGTTCTATCAGTTTGTGCATTTTCTGTGATTTAAGATTTTTTGTGCCGGTCGGCAACATGATTTTCCATCTTGGAGTGCCGGTTGGAAAGGCTGAGTGTCGGCTGTCCCCGACCAGTGCTGACCGACTGAATGGACGGGTCCAGGGGTGACAACCAGGCAAGGGCATTGGGGGCGTTCAGACACAGTACTAAAAGTGGTCTATCTTCGGTTTAAACTGAAATGGGTCTACCTACTTGTGTCTGAACGGTCTATGATGGACTCTTTTTGCTGCTAAAAACGGTTCGAAAACTTATAATGCTGAGGAGGGACGGTCTACAATGTAGACTACATCGGTCTACAAATGGGCATTAAGACATCTGAACGGTCTATCTCAACCACATCCGGTTTAGAGTGACTTTGAGCGGGTGCATAACTCACCGATGATTAATGTCACTATTTGTGAATAGCGCTCCGCACTAAAGCTAAAAATAGCATCCGATCCGACAAACATTGCAACCATGCACACGTGTGTGGGTGTGCGCGTGCATGTACACTACGTGCGTGAGACAATGTTTGTCTGACATCCGGGGATTTTGTGACGTCATTAGTGCGGAGCACTATTGAGGGAAGTTCAGTTTCAGAGTTATGCAATTACACAAGTGACCTCTTGACACCAGAGATCACCAACATCGGCATCACCAACAAACACCTTGTTTCTACTGAGTATGGAAAGGCGAGTGTCGCCCTCAATGAAACTTAATTGAGGGTAGATTGCTGAATGACTGCAACCCGAAGACACCCTGCCAGATCCACCTCAATATTGTAGGTGGTTGTTGGCGATGATCGTTGGGTTGCAGGGAGAGTTCCCCATCTTGCGTGTAGCGCTATATAATCGTTGGGTTGTATGGTGATGTTATAAAAATTTGACACCCGGTTGTGTTTCTATTGGACACTCCACCAGAAGCACCAGAAGACACATGGAAACACATGCCAACCATTCGTCAGTAGTTATGAGCTGTATATGTGGCTGTCATTGACAATACGATGAACTGTCTGATCTTTGCTCGTGTTTATAAGGAGAAGACAGAAGCAGAAGTTGAAAACAATGTTGACATTTCACAAACAACTACATGTACACATGCAATCTGTAAGATTTCAACAGCTGCTGTTATTGTGTAATCGATGCACATATGTGTGTCTTGGTTCAGACTGCTACAAATGCTGTTAAATGGCAAGATTCTTCAGAGACCTTTAAAGGGCTAGTCTAAAGCCTTTGAATTATTTTCAAATGTAGGGTTTTGTACTGATGAACTAACTAAAAACACAAAGAAACACGATTTTCAGGCTGAAACTGGCACTACGAGAGACTACAGAGTTTTTCTCGCAACCTCCAATCTTGACAATTTGCGAAACGCCCAGGGTCAACTTCGGTGTTTTCTTTCAGGGCTGTGACGTCAAAAAGAGATGCCAGACACATGTGTATACACACGCTTAAAATATAATGTAAAAATATCTGTATATATTGTTGAATTTCTGCATAGTTACATTTTGAGTGATTAAAAATTGTTCATACTGTTTGAGAAATATTAGCACATTTACAGCTGCCGGCGGTGGCATGCACTGCGTCGCAAGCAGCTGGCCACACTAGCCCCACACGGTCCAGACCATATGTCCGGCGCACGCGTGGTGTCACAACCAACTTCTCATTCGAGTTTGCAAAGACTTGGTCGTTCCAAGGAAATTGTGATCCAAATATTATAATACAATATCATATTACCTGTACGGAGTTCAGGAGGTCGCCGGTTCGAATCCCGCTCCAGTCAATTTTTCTTTGTTCACTTTTCAATGACTTTAATTTCAGTCAGTTTTCCTTGTGGTTATTTGATAAACAAACAAATATCCATTTCTGAAAAAAAGGTGAAAAGGGGCTCCCTGAATACCGTGGTTTTGGAACCTTTTTTTTTTTTGACTACAAAAGCCAAATGCTATGTCATATGTTTATGTTTGTTATGCAAGATGGTTAGACCTGTACATGTATTCTATAAATTCTATATTTCGGAAATGAGCGGGCTTTTGAATGGCCCTTTAAAAAGCCGAGTCAGCTGAGTGACACATGCAAGTGTTGCATGTATCTTTTATACATAGCTAGAGCCTTAGAATATAACAACAGTTTATACTTTGTTTTCCAAGGAAGCAGTTTTGAATTACAACTTAACTGACACCGGCACTTTTCCTTTTTATTTTTCTTGTATGTGTAAAGTACAGTGGAACAGTAAACCATATTGGCATTGGACTTACATGTACAATGTAATTTGTTGAGATGTTTGCAGGGACTGTCAAAAGCACTACACAGATTTACAGATTCTAAGAAAATGTACAAGATGGGATGAAATGTCAAAGGTTCGCCCAGTCCTTTTGTGATGCTACTGTGGGTGTTTACGAAATGGAGGCTTAGGCTTAGGCTATCCGCCGTGCTACTGCCATGCCGAACTCAAATGATTTTCCATTTTCAAGTTTGGCATGGCAATAGCACGGCGTCTAGCGTGAATTTGGCTTGGCAAATTGGGTTCGGCACGGCAAGCTGTTTGGCTCGACAGAGTCTGCCGTGCTATCGGTATTCAGCACAGCAGCGGCACGATACTTTAACTTAAGCTCGGTGTTATAAGCGCAACTGCCGTGCTATTGCTGCACTCATTTGATTTTATAAGTTCGGCGTGGCAGTAGCACGGCATATAGTCTTGGTCTTAGGCTCAGGCTCCAGCTCTGTCATCCATATGCTGAATTTAGGTTGTGGTTTTTCAATGAAGCTGAAGCTCTGTTTTCCTTTTCAAACCAGAGAATCTACTATACATGTACCTAACCACAGCCAAAAGCCTACCTGTTATTTCAAAATGGATTCACGAAATATGGAGCCTGAGACGGAGTCTGAGACGGAGCCTCCATTTTGTAAATGCCTTATGTCTCATGGATATTTCACTGTCTTCGGCATTATGGTGTCAGTTTTTATGGAAAACAGCTATATTACGGCAACAGACCATATTAGGTCAAACAATTTGTGTCGGCATTGATTTTTTTTTTCAAACTAGAAGAATTTTATTGTCCGAAATGTTTTGTTTCTTTTTAGTCCTCGTTGTCAAAACATCGTTGTCTATTAGGTTTGGTTTAGCTGGGTTTCCTAACAAGGGGAAAAAGGAGGGTTTATTCATGGAGGTCACGGTCCGACCTCCATGGTTTATTTTAGTGCACAAGTCTATGACATTGATGTCCTAACATAGCATTTTAGTTATTATTAGAATGTGTAGTATGAGCATTGGATGCTTTATGTGAATAGGTCATAAGTGCGCAGTAAAGGCACATTGTGGAACAGTTTTTTTACATTTTGCATACCAAATTCCCATAGGCCGACTATCCGCTAAAGGGTCCGCATCGGGACTGCCTGATTACAGGAAAGGCAGATTTTTAGAGGTTATGAAGCAAACTGCTGATGAAATACGACAAAGAGACAAAGAACCACGACAAAGATGCATGTGACTATGGCTCCAGCATCCTGTTTACTCGCCTTGTAACAGGCTAAAGGCTACTAGACTGGTACCTTGTATTGTACCCCCTAGTTAAGAGTAGTGTCGGCCAAGTCTTTAAAGGGAGCATATAGGATTTGCAAGGCCTCCAAAAGAAATATTGAGTTTGAGAGTTGAGACAGAAAATGGACTCAACAGTTCGTAACAGTCAACATGGGAAATCTTGGTTCATCAGATGCTGGGTTTTTCAAGCAAATCAAGATTAAGTGTCTTTTCCAAAGATCGTTCGTCCGAACGATTATTGGAACAAACATAACAGTTAACTATTCTTCATGTTTATAAGAAAAATCGAGTCGGGTTTTCGCTATTTTCTTGTGACTCAGATGTCAGATTGAGCTGAAATTTTCACAGGTTTATTATTTCATGTACATGTTTGATCAGACAAAGTGTGAGTGCTGTCCTGTGACCTTTACCAATCATGTATTGTACCTTTAACTCATACAAACACTTACATACTTGTACGTACTGACAAGCACTGTATTTTTTGCCATTTCATCATCATTGAAAGTAATGAATGACCCATTTACATGTATCTTAATTATTTCTCGTACATTACTCAAAATGAATAAATTGCTGCAAACTGCTTATCAACCCAAATATCGACCTGCAATAATAAAAAAAAAACTTTAAAACTTTTTTAGAGGCTAAATGACAAGAGGACAATAATATGCTAGTAAAGATAGACATACCCTGTATTAAATAGATGAGAGGATCAGAACAAAGGGGGACAGAGTGATCAAAATGAAAAAAGTTGAAAACATTAACATTTGTGAACATGTACTCATAATATGAATCCATGTACATGTAGATGTGTATGTATTCTTTGATTGAAGATACAATGCCAGTGTTTTATAGCAATTTTCTTTTAAGGATTTTGCATTTTGATTTCCCAAACAAACAAACAAACAAACAAGCAAACAAACAAACAAACAGTAAAAGTTCCATGTTTGTTAAAACATAAATATATATTTTAAGAAAATATTTGTAATATCAATAACTTCAGATAACACTTTTTGCTGTTGAATTAGCTCCCATTTAAACTTTCAAATGAAAGCTTTTAAACTTAAAATGAGCAATTTCAATTCTTTTTGTTGGTTTCCAAGGAAAGATGTGAAACTTTCGACTGCCTTGTAAAATGAGCAATTAAAAAATCTAAATGTTAATACATGGTGCACTGTTGAATTAAAGCTTCTTTTTCTGCCCTGTGAAATTTGAAAAAAACTGGTGTTCGATCACCGTCAAATTAATTGCCCTTTAAATATTGTAGTGAATCTCAAGTTTCCATTAAATGACACTTGAAAATGTTGCACACGTACTCGTTAGGTTTAATGTATTTGGCATTTAAACAGTGTGTCTATGTACAATATGTGTACCTGCACACAGATATAGGTTAATTAATGAGCTTAATAAAACCGTTTTCATCATGTAGGGAACATAAAAAGGACTTTTTTTTTTTTGATGTACACATTATTAAGAACCTTCATACCGGTATTTGCTGGTATTAATCAATTCTTTAGACCATGTGGTATTAGACATTAAACACATCATAGGCCTGTTACAGATACATGTATCGTGCTTAGACCGTCCGTGACAGTGTACATGTTTAAATTTAGGCAAAAATTGTTGTATTCGGCGCTGTATGAGCATGTGACAAATTTGGCTGTTCAGCTTTTCATTTCAGCTCGGTAAACAACTTACATTGACAGGGTCTGCCTCGTTAAAGGTAGTATCATACTTGGGTAGCATACCGAAACAGAAATCGTCACAGATTTACCTATAACTTACAGGGTATAAAGATGGTGATGGGAGAATCGTACCTTTAAGATCTTTCAGCCTGATATCCTGTAATTATCCAGAAAAGAGTCAAAACCAGTGACCAAAATTTTTGATCTTTTAAAGATAAAAAAAAAAGAGAAAAAGACTTTTGAAATACTTTGGCCGTTTTTCACTGTTTTCTCAAAAAGTGGGATTCGTATGGGACTGAAATTTTCACAGATGACTGTAGTATTGTATCCTCCATGAATCTGTACAGTATTTCTTTGACAAAAACCAAAGTATGATATTACCTTTAAACGTGGCACTAAATTAAGTCTTATTCAACATGATTCTTTTACAAAGCATGTCGTTTAAAACGGGTCCTCGTGCCTTACTATATAACTTTACCTTTTTGTGTGAATGTATTTCAGTATTAATGAATCCCGTTTCCTGATTCATCGCCACACACTAAAAATTTCATCGTCACCCGGCCTCCCGTTCCCTAGTCATGAAATGTTCAAATATCGAAGACCTTACGGCTTCTGGTTATCTTGCAAGGTGCGTGACTGGGCGCTTTGTCACCTGACTGACTGACAAAAAGCCTTGGTATACCCTACAGGCACAAATCAACTGGTCGTCCGCTGTCAGACTTTGCGACTACTGCGATCCAAGATTCTGGACGTGTCTCCTGTCTCCTTGCTCTTTGCTTGTCCATGAAGTCACTCTGTAGTCTCTTTACAATCCCCTTTTAAAGTATTGATGTTATTCATTATACATTTGCCTAGATCTTTAGGTCTTGGACTACGTGCAGTGATTTATGATGCATTACTGTATCAAGATAGTTAGATTGTTTTTTGTAATAGGGCTCCACGCTCATGACGACACATTCAGATGTTCGGACAAAAAAGTCGCGCGTTGCCCAATTAACTTACGCGTAAACATTGTGATGTTTGTCCGAACATCCGGGTAACTTTAGCTGTTGATATCAAGGGCGTATTCTATAAGTAATGTAGCTCGAGCGCGGAGCCCTATTGTTGAAGAAAAATCTAGCAAACTTTTTTATTTTTTAAGGTTTATTGTTTGTAAATGGAAGGTAATAGCCACACAGAAGATGGTTGCAAATGTAATGTACGCCAGCCCACAAATGTTAATTTGTACTCACTGTGAACAACTTGGCTCTTTTAAAATTACAACCTCAGTGCTTTGACTGCTAGCTGACTATGATTAGATTTGACGATCATGAAGAAAAGACCGTGAGCGGTTTTCACTGTTTTCTGACCCTCACTTCCCTTTCCTCACTGTACGTGCACATAATAGTGTTGCTACATGTACATACTGTACATATTCATTCATGCCATGAGCCTCTTCATGTACAATACATCAATGTAGGAAGATACTGATCAATGCAGTATTATTCTACTGAGTTTTCTTCACCTGTGAAGGTTCAAGCCAGTGTTAGATTCTCCAACGGGATGGTCCTATAATTCACACACACATATTGCGGCCAATTTTACTGCATGGTACATAGTGTACATGTACATGCTTCACTTGATGTGTAACAGGCAAATCTAGCACACGCCGAGCGTTGTCACAACAGCACTTCGGAAGCAGGTGAAGTGTTAGAGTGTTTCCTGATGAAAATTCTTGCTCGTCGCTTGCATACCATGAGCATTCCAGCGTGATTCTGGCCAAAAAAAAGAAAAGAAATAGACCTGTGGAAGCCTTTATATTTACGTCTGGTTAATTGACCGATGAAAAATTTCAGTAACTCTGTTGATAGATTTTGTCTTTTCTGTTTTATTTTTGATCTTTTAAAAGATTTTCGATCATTGTTTTACTAATTTCTGGATAAATACACCATTTCAGGCAGAAACATTTTAACGGTATGTTTCTACCACCACCATCTTCATTCCCTGAAAGGTATACGTAAATCTGTGAACATTTCTGTTTTTGCTTCTTACCAAAGTATGATGCTACCTTTAAAATCAGTCAACGTTGTGTATTCTAATCAATTCTTGCATTTTTCTTCTTCTGTCTTCAGAATCACAGGCGGCTTCTCCTGTTCATCTTCTGGTACTCCTTGTTCATGCTCCTGGGTATGGCCTACTACTCACACGTCCACATCCGCTGGAAGGAAGACTCCCATCTCCTCCGAGTCTACAATTCCATCTTCTTGCCCACCCCTTCGCCACTGCTTAGAAAACACTACGCCAAAGGAACTCCGGAAAACCTGACGGCGCCGTTATTTTTACAAAACGTGGACGAGGTCCAACTACGGACAGCCAGGCTCAAGATGGATAGTTCCATTCCCAATTTGGGAGATTACCAGAGAACAAGAAACAACTTCTTGCAGCTGCTCAACAGCAACCTTAGTCAATTTTTAATTCAGGAACCGTCCATTCATGTTCAGAATTTAAGCAACTCATTACGTCAAGTCAAAAACGCCCTCTTGGGCATTAATGGAAGTAGAACTAACTCCCCGGTGACGGATAGGAATCTCAGCTCTTCAGACAACTCAACGTCATCGAAGGAAGATAAAGTGATACTGTCGCCTAGCAATCGTTTCCATAATAGTTCTTACCTGATAGCTGCTATAGAGAAGAATATGCAAAAGATACGTGAGGAGACGGAGGTCAGCCTGAAGCGATTGATTGAACTAAATGAGATCATCAATGCTCCTAATGAAAGCTTCACCAAAAGTCTGTCCATGATGTCTGCCGGCGGCTCATCGGAACCTGCCAAGTTAACCAATCTCAGCGATACACAGTACTCAGCATTAACGTCCAACAACAGAAGTCAGCATTTCAAGGCCACTCACGATTCGGTGATATCAAACTTCAGACACGGGAATTCGGGACAAACTTTCAGGAAGGATTTCTCCGGTGTGCCCAATGTATTCCATGGATCTAGCAAAGACAGACGTTACGACAGTAAACACAGTGTTATACGGACCATGGCGGATAAGGTTAAGCCCAATATGCGACATTTATTCACACCCCAGCCTGAGGTCGATGGGTATTATCTTATGGAGACCAGAAATGTAAGTAATTCATGTTAGGAACAAATGTTTCAATGACACGTGTGTTATACATGACCTGTGGTCAATAGCACTTCGCACTTAATTGCGCTAAAAATAGCACACTAGCTCAGACAAACATACCAACCATGCAAATGTGTGGTGTGTGTGCGCGCGTGCATGCATGGCGTACACTACGTGTGTGAGTCAATGTTTGTCTGACATCCGGGGATTTTGTACACTCATGTGACGTCATTAGTGCGGAGCGCTATTTCACCAAACTCTTTGTAACTTACTATCAATTGTAGGACTTTTGATGCATTGAAGCCCTACATGTACTTAGGATAGGCCCCCTACAATGGGTTATCCTTCGTAACTTGAGTTTAAGATCGATCGCAGGGCTTCATGAATTTTGATTTGAATGATATTTTCCTCTAATACAAGTAATAGTTATTGTCCTATAGGTCATAATTATGCAGTAGAAGGTTAATTTTTGACTTGCCAGACAACTTCATTTTCGCGTACTGCCTTCATTTGACAGGGGCGGATCCAGAGGGGGCGCGGGGGCGCACCCCCCTTTTTGTTCCAGCAAAAAAAAAGAGAAAGATAAGAAATAAGAAAGAAAGAGGAAAAAACAATATGGGGAAGCCAGAAAGACTCAAAAAGAGAAGAAAAGAGGGGGGGTAGACAAAATTAGCTAGCTTTGATCGCCCCGAAATGCATCCGTCGCTATTTCATTGACGCATTTTATTTCCACGCCGCCCTTTTGGAAAATCCTGGATCCGTTCGTGTTTAATCCTTTAGAAGCATTGTCCCCCATCCCGTGCCACATTGCACGTACCGTACTGAATGCAATAGATAGCCTCATATTCCTCAATAATTGTCCAGGAATGTAGCAGACAGCATCATCTTGGAGGTCATGCATTGCATTGCATGGCCTTGGCATGTTAAGGTGAAGGTCCTGTGATCTATGGCACAGAGCTGAATAATCAAGCAGGTTTATTGCAAGAGGCAGGCTGTGTCCCTGGTGTGTTTAGGTCACTTTGAGTCGTTAGTATATGGAGAGCTCACAAATGCTAACATTCCCTATAAGATGCCATCTCTATTATTTTTATCATTATTACTACATAAAGGTTTGGTACATACATGTACATACACAATTGGGTATGACAAAAAAACGTTGTTCCATTCAATCTTTTGTCTGAAAGTCGATAGACCTATTACATGTACATGTGTACATGTAGTACAAATTGTCCTGTGAAATATTTCCATCTAAAAATATTGTCAATACAAGTAATAAATTGCTGCAAACTGTTCATCAGCCAAAACAATGACCTGAAATTTATGAAATGCTTGGAGTTGCATTTTTTTTTTATGATCACTGCAAAAACCACATCTGAATGTATACTATTAAAAAAGCACAGTTGATTTCTTTCACAAATTTGCACAAATTTACATTAAAAAACCAGTTAACATTAATTGTTTGGTGAAAAATGTTTTTAAAGATCAGTTTGTTGAAATACTATGCTCTTTTCTAAAAAAGAAAATGGTGTGGTACAATAGGCGCGTTAACACACACACAAAAGCGTGAATATTTGGGTCGCGATTTGCAGCACGATCCAAATAGTCGCGCTTATTTGTGTGTGGACTCAAATAATTGCGATTTGGAGTGCGATTTAGTCGCGATTGTTTGCTGTGTGAACGGCGCACCAGTTTTTTACCAGTTTTTTATATCCCATCATGCAAGGCAGGCCCGCGAGTTTAGCACAGGATGCATGCCAACTTCACGCTTCACTGCATACGCGCAAATTGATAGAAATCGTAACTGTGTGATTTGGGTCGCGCTTATGTGTGGACATAACATAAAGCACGACTATTTGGGTTGCGATTTGGAGCGTGACCCAAATAGTCTCGCTTTTTGGTGTGTGTGAACATGCCTATAGTCCATTGACATGGACAAATTGTTTCAGAGTTACAACTTTCGCTATAGGCCTATTATACAGATTACATGTGGCAAAAATGTCTGCCTGTATAAGTGTAGTATTATAGGGCCTACATGTGCACCTCAAGTTCCATACATATCTTTCCACAACATTCAATTACACTTGCATTTGATTTACATTTACATTTACCATTTCTACTGTTTGGTTTCTCAACCTAGATCAAAAATTCAATTTTGTTTCTTGCGGGCAGATTATCCTATTTTTGTCAATTAAAGTATCATCGTGCATGTACTTGGTTCTTCTGAGTGCAATGGAAAAACATCCCAAGGCATGCTCTAGATCCGAGTCAACAATGCTGTGCAGGCCGACCGCGCTTTTTTATTTGCTACGTTGTTCAACAAGAAAATATTTACTGGAGGAATGAGTTAGGAGTGTGTGATAGGGTTGACGAAATCGGTACGTGTACAGTATGTGAGGCACAGATGTTTGAAGATGTTCGGCATTTAAGGGAGCATATAGGATTTGCAAGGAATCAAAAAAGAAATTATTGAGTTTGAGACAGAAAATGGACTCAACAGTTCGTAAACAGTGCAAACAGTCACCATGGGAAATCTTGGTTCATCAGATGCTGGGTTTTTCAAGGAAATCAAGATTTAGTGTCTTTTCCAAAGATTGTTCGTCGAAACGATTTTTGGAACAAACGTAAAGGACACCCTCACTTGAGTTGTTTTAGTTATCCCCTTTCACTCAAGGTGTGAAGATGGTGCTGAAAACAAACACTGAAAACAGTTTTCAACTCGGGGTAAGATCAGAACCATTCTTCATGTTTTATAAGAAAAAATGAGTCAGGTTTGCGCTATTTTCTCGTGACTCAGATGACCGATTGAGCTCAAATTTTGCGTTATCTCTTGGCTAGATACTTTCGTCACATTACTTCATCTTTGCTAATTACAAAATGGCATCTGAAGGTGACGACACTCCTGTGTAAAAAGCAGTGACGTGTTGAAAAAAAAAACAATAACAGGAAGTCATTCATTTTTAACAACACCATCACGGCATTGAATCAGAATGAAACTACATGAATGAACGTCATCAGTAAAAACAAGCGTGCAAGTGACTACGTTCTTCTGACGTTTGAAGGGGAAATAAGATGCCCGATCAAGATAAAGTGTGATTGCAACAGCAGTCATTTCTCCTCATACACATGTACATGTCATAGAGTTAAATAAAAAAATGCGCTTCATATTCAACGTGCGTGTTGTCGGCACTCCGGCCATTTCAGTGGGGTGACTGAGCAACCGTAGAGAGTCAAAATACCCGGATGTTACTCAACTGAGTGTGCTGTGCGTGACACGACGGGATACGCAATTTGTGGAACCATCCCGCCTGGCAGTAATTCGTTTGGCATGGCTGCGCGTCCGATCCGGGGTACGAATGTACGCGCATGTTTTTCTTAGGCAATGGCATCGGCCATGGTCGAATGTATCACCTACAAATTTTTTTTTTCACGCTAGTTTTTTTTACTGTATGGACCTGGCTTGAGGCTAGGCTTGGTACAGTACTTATTGCGCTACCACCATTTGAGGCCCACAAAACAAAATGAAGGGATTGAGCCACACGACGAAGCCAAAAAGAAAGGCTCCAGCTTCGCCATGTATCTCAAGCCCTTCATTTCATTTAGGACACAAAATGGCAGCAGCAAAATAAATCCCAAGCCTAGTCTCAAGCCTTATTTCGTAAGGCCCTATATCTCTGTGGTTTTATTACCCTTGTCAGATTTGGGGCCGATTTCATAAAGCTCTGCGACGCATCACAACTCGATTTGCGACGCGTCCTAGATGCGATGCGTCGCATCTATGCGGTGAGTCCATAGAGAAAGATGCGTCTTAACTCTGCTACGCATCGTACATGTGTGTAAGTTTTGTGTAATCGGCCCCTGATCCCCCTTGCTGGACTCAGTGTGAACGCAGTGATGGTTGGTCACTGTTTGGTGTGGGTAATACATACAGTGTTATGTACATGTATAGTTTACTGGAGTGGGTTGATCCTCATCGTCTAAAATTGTAAAACTTGGCATATTTGATCCGGAATCTCTTCCACTACTACTGCTATGGCCATGCATTGCATGACTACAGACTGACCGTAGAGCAAAAAAAAAAAAACAGATTCAGATTTCAAATTGCTCCAACAAATTAAAGAAAAAGCTTTCCTTAGTCCAATCTCCAACTCCAGCTTTGAGGAAATCCTCACACCCCCGGCCAGCCACAAGCCATTATTATTTTCGACATACAAGTGGCCCAAATTTCTTGGTTTTAAATTTGAGAGGTGAAGGTAATTAGATCTGTAGAGCTGTGCCTAGCGTGTTAGTAGCTGTTTCCAGTTAATTTATCCACTTATATCCATCCCTCGGGGACAAGAAAACTACTGGCCGGACCAGACAGCAAGTTTGCATACATGTACAGGTGCACATACTTGTACCTATGCATGTATACGTACATTGTACGTCAGCCATGGTGCTTGCGGGTTCTAGACTGCAATCTAGTGAGTCCCAAATTGTGAGATTATTAAAAAGAAGACCTTAAAGGCTGAGAGAATCAGCTGGATAGCCTCAGGTGAATGTACAAACAATAGACAGGGGTCAAGGGGTCAATATGCTAAAACTATAGGCTCTTTGTACGAATTTGCATTGTTACATATGTATATGGATGACTGTAGTCCTTTAAAAGTCCCCTCGGTACATTTTATATGCAGGGATGAGTTTTCTCAGATTTTTATCTGATTTCAGATTTTGTTTTGTTTTGGATTTCAGATTTTATTTCTTCACAGGGTGTGTACAAAAGTATAGGAGATGTTCAGAGTTCACATTTGTTATGCCCCCTTTCAGTTGTTTTGAGAATTTTTTTTATCATTTGGTCAATCTCATCCCTGAAAGATTGAATTCTAAGGCTAAGGCGTGCCATCATGTGTTTATTTCGTACATTATTTGTTTCCCCAGAAACTTCGGCTGCGTTGTAAATCCTGCGCTGTCGTCTCCAGCTCCGGCCAGCTATTGAACAAATCGGCGGGAGCCGAGATCGACAGCTACCCGTGCGTCATCCGCATGAACAGCGCCCCCATCACCGGCTACGAAGAGGACGTGGGCTCCAGAACGACCGCCCGGGTCATGGGCCACGTCAACCTCTTCAAGCTGAACCAGAGCCAGTCGGATCAGCATCAGATCTTTGTCAACAAGAGCACTCTGGCGGAGCGCCTCATCATCCCCTGGCTGTTCAACACGAGGGTAGACAAGAAGAAGGACAAGTATTACACCATCGCCAAGAACTTCTCCAAGACGTATGCCGACACTCAGTTCTACATCCTGTCCTCCAGCAAGATGGCGTTCGCCGAGAATCTCTTCCAAACAGATACTGGAATATCCAGGTTTGATGAACCTTACATGTATCAGTCTTCTTGCAACAGATTTCGTATCTTATCAAATTTACGCCATCACCTTCTCTCTCCAAATTTCTTGACCCCTCCAAGTGCTCTTTCCAAATTAAATTCTGAAGTAGAATCCAGTTGGGTGAATGAATATGAGTGGATATTTTCCTTCCAGGCAACTGTCACCTTTTTGTGCTTAAATTCCGACTCTGATTCCGACTGTGATTCTTGGTTGTAAACTACCGGTTCATGTTTGTCATTTCGGTACATGAAGTTATTGACATGGATGGGGTTCGTCGTAGCGATGTTGGTTCAAATTTATAAAGGAGAAAGTTGCCTTACATGTGCACCACTCCATAAAGCATTCAAAATGTACACATGTATCTGTCAGCCATGTTTTATTCCCATTTTACTCCAAACCAAATGTTAAAGCCTTTTCGTGCACAATCTCCAGGTTGTTCATGGGTTCCACCAGTGTATTTGTCACCGACATGGTGTGCTTTCTGCTTGCGCGAACATGTTCGCAACGTTTGCGTTACGCTTGGATTTTGAAGTGGAACGCACACGCAACAAATTGTGAACACGTGTACATGTATTGCGTACATCTTTCATTCAATGTAGTTAGCCAACTTTAGCAAACACCTCCTCTACACAGTAAGCTGTGTTAGGCGAATATTGTGTTCATGTTTGACAAGTAGCGTGTTCAGTTCTGGTTTGAAAACGATGGCGCACGTTTTGTGCCATGTGTGTAGTTAGTTCGAGTGGAACGTACCCCTGTTCACACTGTAGGATTTGAACAACATATTGAAGCGCATTTTGTATTGAGTAGTGTGAAGGCAGAGCATGATTGAACCGTGTCGAAATCTGGAAAAGCTGACATGTGGTGGACCTTTGTAAATTTCAGCACATGTACATGTAATGGGCAGTGTGAAAGGCCCTTTTACTATACCTCATAAATATTCATGACCTAGAGCCGACTTGCAAATTGGTCAATTCACCATCACATGTCAGTGGATATATTTGCTGATCACCAGCAAGTAGGCCGGGGAATCTCCAAGGATAACATCTCACTGCGCATGGAACATGCACTGCACATCAATCCTAGTTTCCAGTGGGCGTGCGTAAACTTCGCCCTTCATGAAGTTCACGAAAACGAACGTTTTGCTGTACTTCTCATTTAAATTGTGGACAATAAAGAATATTTCTGAGGTACAGTATAGTAGAACAAATATCACATGGTTCATTTCAGGTGGACAGTCGATTCTAGCTGAATTCCCTCGGTGTTGGAAGTTGACAAACTAGTTCCCTCAGCTTCCAAAACCTCTGGAGCTAGAATCAACTGTCCACCTTCAACCATGTGATTTGTAAAATGTCAACCAGCCTATCACTCCTTTTTGCTTCTCATGTACCCTGTATGTATATATGCCTTTTCTTTGTATATTTCATTCACGTTTCTCCTAACATCTGATTGCAGGAAGGACGCTAAGACCTGGCTATCCACTGGCTGGATGACCCTCATCTTTGCTCTGGACACCTGCGACCAAACGGACGTCTTCGGTCTTGTTCATGACAAATTCTGCAAGTAGGTGTTTGCTGTCATATAATCTACTCCTCATCTTGTCATTTATTCTCACAGGAGAACCAGAATTAGTTCTGTGAATGAACGAATTATTTTTCCCAGGAGTAGACAAGCAGTATTGTATCTGTCTTTGGAATGAATCCTTGCTTGGAGTAAAGAGGCAGTATCCAATCATTTGGGGACAAGTTTTCTAGATTCTCTTTTCATGTTCAAGGTTTTGACTCGATAATATAATCCCCTAAGCTTCAGACAATAAGATCACATATGTGGCTGGAAATCATCAGCAAAGGTTAAAATTAAGCGAGGCTACATGTCTCATATTTGGTGCTCAATAGGGCTCTGCGCTCGTGACGTCACATTCAGATTTTCGGACAAACAAGTCGCACGTTGCCTAATTAACTTACACGTAAACGTTGTGATATTTGTCTGAACATCCGGGTAACTATAGTTGTCGATATAAAAGGCATAGCTCGAGCGCGGAGCCCTAATGAAGAAAAAAGGCCTAAAAAGGCAGCATGAGAAAATGACAAGTACAACACAAAAGCAGCAATGTACACTGTGAACAGCGCTCATGTGTGTACATGTACATTTCCATTCATCAACCCTCAGGACAACAAGGGCCTCTTTGTTTCAGACACGCGATCAGTGATCTTGCAAATCCACGTCCTGTGCAGGATACGCTTAAATAGGATCTGGAGCAGCTTTTGCGCGCAGGATTACTGATCACATGCCTTAAAGAAATCGGCCTAAAGCCTAGCTGAGCCGGGCCCAAATTCATGGAATCCATTACGGTAAATTTTTGTGCTTATGGGCACTGCTTTGCATGAAATCTATTTCATGGAATCCGTAAGCAAGACTTTCGGCGATTAATCAGTTAGCGAAGAAATTCTAGGCTAACCTAAATTTTGTTCTGCTAGCGCTCTGTCATATGCATTCTGCAGAGAGTCCTTGCTTACCGTTACCAAAAAAGGAAACTCTCCCATGAAATACACTAACCGTAAGTAAAAGAAAAAGTGTGCTACCATAAGGTTTTTTGCTGGCGGTAATGGATTCCGTGAAATTGGGTCCAGGTTTAGTGCCCATCATTTCATCCCGACAACAGGTTTTCTACTCCAAGTGCATTAAAATCAGAAAAAAAAAGATGAAAAATTGCCAGGCCAATTTTGTGCACGGGCACGCCACGCGGCATGGCCGCGGAATATTTTGCATAAATTGTAATGCCGCAGCTTTCCAAACTGCAAAGTAGAGTGAAGAATCTTTGCATGACCGTTACATGCAGCATCTGTCATGTCAAGCAAAGGTTCATCTTTAGTTGTAGTAGACAGGACTTATTCAGTACGAAATTCAGTGTTCTAAATACCACACTGCAGGGCTCAAAATATCCACTAGACCGTGGACCGAGTGATTTCAGTGTCGGTCTAGTAAAGTGTGTACTGCACTATTTTGGCTGTCTTGTGATTTTATTTTCCTTGCACAAATAAAAATGCTTCCTAAATTGATGATTTTTGACAAAATGTTGCACACATTTATGGTTTTCCTATAATGTACATACAATGTACGTGAATGCCACAGGTCTAGTGAAAAATTTTCAGTTACTAGACCTGCAGTCAATTGGAAGTACATGTACAGTATCTTACCAAATCTTTTCTTAATTTGTTTATGCAAATAACCAGGGAGAATCCAAATGACCTCACGCCGTACCACTACTACGAAATCAACGGGAAGAGAGAGTGCGAGTACTACATGCAGAGCGAAACTCACCTGACCTCCGGTCACGTCTTCGTCACCGAGAAAGCCGTCTTCGCCCGCTGGGCCCGTAAGTTCAATCTCAACTTCCATTACCCGAGCTGGAATCTGACGGAGTCCAACACGTCGGCTCCGCTGGACACGCCCTTCATGAAGGTCTACAAGGAAGCCCAGCACAACAAGTCGCTCAACCAGGGCAACAACGGAGGCAAGAGCAACTCAAGACGCCACCACATGCTGAACGTGCGCAGCAAGAAGGCGCCCCCTGTCATCGGACCCAAGACCAAGGAAGATTCGGAGAAGGAGAAGTACCAGCGATTCACCCACGCCGTCATGTTCATTGTGGCCATCTTCTTGAGCCTCGTAGTCTTCCTGCTTCTGTTCTTACTGGCAAGTTTGTTTGTCTTTTGTTTTTATCTATGATGTACATAGCTCTTAGCGCCCCCATTATGCCACTTCATATAATCTTAGATCATTATGTAGATTTTTCTATTGCAAAGAATTGAGGCACTGTCATCCACTTATCAAAACCAAAGATAGTTAAGCGCTGCTTGCGGCGCAAGATAGCCAACTCAGTCCAAAAAGTGAAGTATCATTTGGCCGCCATTTTAGCAAGTAACGGAGCTATTTCTTATGTTATTAACGTCAAATTCAACTGTTATAAGATGAAACTTTCACCCAAATAATTTTTATAATCATAATTAAGGCCTATTACTGTATTATTATTTATTCAGCCAGAATCACACACCAAATGAAAAAAGTAAATTTGGCTTACTGAAATGGCCGCTTGTGCGTACATCTGGTTGCTTGTGATTGTGAATGAGAAGCCTATCTTGCACAGCTATAGGATCTTTGGTCAGAACCCATTTAAGTATTTCCATCGCTCCAAAGGAGCACTAAGCAGTAATTACCGATCAAGTATTTAATCTCCCAAATTAATTTGGAAAATTAATTGTCATTTATTTTGGGGCGAACAGTCTTACTGCTCGAAGTTCAGTATCCATTATCTCCAGTAATATTATGTCATTAAGTAAGGCCTCATTTATTTGACTGATATTGTTTTTGCAGTTTTGGACATTTAATTGCAAGAAATATATTTGAGTGCATTGATGAAGCGTCACAGCGTTGGTCTGCTAGTGGGTACAAGAGTAAGATGATCAACATGTTGAATGGTTTTTTTGATTCAGAGTTTAGAGTGGTTCCATACTAATAAACCGGTTTATTCCTGTGCAGCTGCATGCGTATTGTACCATGCGCCGACTACCATGGTTACCCGTAGTTGATGTTTAGGAAAACAGTTATGTATGTACATGTATGTACAGTATGTATGTTTAACAACTTAGTGAACCGAACTTTACATTGCTCATTTAGCCATAAACATGATGTCCAATCTACTTCATACATACATGTACAGTATACCAGTCACACACTATACATGTATCTTATCAATGCAGCTTTTGTCAAAATTTCATTTTTTTTTTATTTAAGACAGATACTTTTATGGTATTTTCAAATGAATGTCTGGACTAAACCATGTAGGCCCACACATCCATGACAACTGCATGACCACGAATGGATCATATTTCATAATATTGCTAAGGAACAAAAATGAGCTGAACCAAGCCTAGAATTTAACGGAGGCCACGGAGGCCATGGCCTTCGTTGCCCCGGTTCTTGGCCTTGCATTGGCGCCCCTTCAAATGTTTCCATAGACATCATGATTTTCCAATGGAAGTGCCCCTTGCAATGGAAAAGTGCCGTTGCCCCTTTCAGAACCAAAATCCAGGCCTGTTGAACACAAAAATGTCTTGCTTGGCCAAAAAGAAAAAAGGTTCACTGGCCAAAATCATCTCAAGCAAATCATCAATAGCACTACGCAAAACAAATTTTGTGGAATTTTTTGACTGGTTGTCCATTTTTAAAAGTTTTTTTTCTTAATTGTTTCAAAGCAACCCTTTTGTGCTAATACCAGCTCTATGAAATTGTCTTCATATTGTATAGTATTTCCATGGATACGATCACACTGCACGATGTCGATAGTCTGATGCACGGCTACTAATATTAAGTACTATAACTGCATCTATAGGAGAATCACTCTTCTGAATATGATTGTTGGCTGGCTTGGAGTAATGTGTGAATGTTTTTTCAGGAATGATCACTAAGCTCTGTTCTAATCCCTTAACTTCCTTCCTTCTTTCCTTCCTTCTCCCACCGAAGAAATAATCACTCCTAACCCTTCCACAGTATCAAACATTACATGTACATGTAGCATACACAACGTACATGTATGTTTCCTGCTAATGCACAAAATCTCCTTATGCCCTCCACTTAAAGGGAGAATATAGGATTTGCCGAAGATGAGCGTTTTGGCTGAATTTGGTATTTAAACAGAAGTGAAGGTCTTAAACTTCCTTACAGACGTTGTTTCATGTTCCTTTTTACGCTTTGTTCATCTGTATAGCAGAAATACGGCCGAAATAATCTTGCCCCCCTCTGAATCCTTCATGGTTGCACCATGCTTTCGAAATGCTACTATCTTTTTAAAAGACACTAAATCTTGATTTCCTTGAAAACCCCAGCATCTGATGAACCAAGATTTCCCATGGTGACTGTTTGCACTGTTTATTAACTGTTTAGTCCATTTTCCGTCTCAAACAATAATTTTTTTGGAGGCCTTGCAAATCCTTTAATACTGGCCGGAAGCAAACATTTTCCATTTCAAAAGTTGTGAAAATGATGAATTTCACCTTTTTTTCCCCGCCAGACTAACTTGTTGGTGAAGCCGTTTGGCCTTCAATGTCCTTCATATCAGGCATTGTACATGTGTACATGTACACAGATTGCCTTGCACTATGATTACTGGTACACTGAATCCAGCAATGGGGATTGATAGGGGATTTGCACACTGAGTGTGAACGCAAGCATGACATGGATTGATTCCACCAACCTGATCCCCCATTTCAGGAAGGAAAAAAACAACATAGATTCAAATCTGGGTTAAAACCAAGGATCAGTTCGGCAATGTTGAAGTTGAAACCTGATTGCTAGACCTGATCCCTTAAACCTGACACCAATGCGTCTAGTTACAGATCTATGCAGCTGTAAGACCCAAAAAAAATGAACAAAACATTGCCAATGTTTGAGTGAAACTGCTACGCCACGTACATATGTAATGTACATGTGTACATGCAGCGTCCCCGGTAACCATCACATATGAATTACATGCCATGCTCAAATGTATAGCTGGTACTTTTGTTCATACCAAACCCAGGCACGCTGTCTTTTTATATGTGCAAATAAGAATGCCAATTGAATACAAACTGAACTAAAAAAACTGAACTGAAAAATTGTTCTTCATCAGCTGATTGTAAAAGATTAGTGATCTGCACTTGCACTAAAAATAGCAGGCTAAATGCTGTGACGTCACACCGGATCTCAGACAAACATCCACGCAAACTTGTGGTGGGTGTGCTTGTGTTTTGTCTGACATCCGGGGATTTTGTACATGCTGGCCAAATCACCCGTGTGACGTCATTAGTGCGGAGCACTATTGAGAGCACTTCATGAACAACATGCAGAAGGGTTCCCTGTACTACTAACTAAACTCCTCATCATTTCACTGTCTTCATGTTATTACGTCTTGATTGTTACATGACGTCTGCAAGTGAAGCTTTTCAGCAGAAACACTTTTATAAAAATAAAAACAACAACAACACTCGGCTTTGGTAGGAACATGTGGGCAAAAAGGGCACAAGGTTTTTACATGCACTATCCTGGCAATAGAGCGCTGAGACAACATAATGCACTGCGAAAAATGCCCTTAGTACATGTACATACATGTAATGTAAGGATGTTTTGTAACCATGTTGAATAGCTCCGATGTAAAAGACGGATTAATGCTGGATCGGGGGCCGATTTCACTTATGCTTAGCGATCATCACCAAAATCCATCGCTAAAAGAAAAATCGATCGCTACTTTGCGTAGCAATTTTCCGTTTAGCGATGGATTTGGGCATTTGCGATGATCGCAAAGCGTTAGTGAAATTGGCCCCAGGATTTCAGTGTGAACACAAACAGCAATAACCCTTGCCCTTCCTGGATTTTTATTTAGATACCCTTGTTGGATCAAATCTCCCATGCTGAATTCAGTGTACTAAACTTGGTGTTAAAAATAGTGGTGGTCACTGCCAGGGAATTTGCAACTATAGATGTGAACATGGAATACTAAACACAGTATAGCATCAGTCACCTGGTCAGCCCTTTATTAATGTGACGTGTGACTGACGTTACTCTTGCATGTACAGAAGTTGTTTTCATATCCCTAATGTTTTTAATACTTCTTCAGTACCAATTTGCTACACAAGCTAAATTCTGTTTCACAAGAGGAGTCTAAATGTGTCCTGTTTTGTACTTTAGGAGAAAGTTAACGGGCCTTTTGTACACTATCCTGACCTCCTTCGTTAAATACAAAGAACATGTGTGTGTGCATGAAGCTGTTAGCATGAATACAAATCAACATCGTACAATTGTCTTGAAGTTTACAAATTGATGAACATGTACAGTATAACAAATTGACATGTAACTTTACATACAATACGAAATAATTTTACAGCTTGAACCATTCATACAACACATACAGCTGGGACACATTGTTTCAAAATAATTATGGCCATGGAGTTTGCTATTGTGTGATGACGACTTGTTGCTAAAATGATTACGGTATTAATTTCTCAGCTTTTTTTTTCAAAACTGGTTGTTATTTTTTTTCCCCTCTCAACCATATTTTGTAGGTTTCAATCCTGAGCATCTGAGGAAGCAAGTGGTGATAAACCTTATTCATGTTCAGGGGCCAGCCATTATTGCTAAGGTCCTTGTCCATGGTAAGGGGCCATATCTGCCTTTCAAGACCCCCTAGTTCCACCAGCAGTCTTGCCCTAAAACCCCCTAGTTACCTGGTAAAATTTGCGGGTAAGATGTTGTTGTGTTTTTTTGGAAAATAGCATGGGTTATATTGCTTGAAGTTAGCACCGTTTCTTTTTTTTTTCCATTTCTGAGTTTTCATTTTCCATCTGAAAACAAAAAGATGTCTTCCTTTACCTGTTTATTTTTACATCGTGTTATTTTCAGTTGAACCTGAGGGAACGTGAAATGATCTTGAAATTTCTGTTTTTTTTAACAGGAATTCATTTTTTTTCCTCACTGACCTATACTTTCTCAGGACTAACACTTATTTCATGCTCTGGCTGACCTTTGACCTATTCATAACGTATTTGCATATGAATGCTGTTGGACGGAGGTCGTTTGGGGTCACTCACTTAACTTTCCTCATGATGCATGCATGGTGTTTTCTCCTCAGTCGTTCTCTTTTCAGTTTTTGCACAAAGAGCAAGTCCATGGTTACTTTAAAAGAGGTTCGATATTTCACTGTATTAACTGAATGTAATGGATCTTGACTGTTACCTTTTACGAACTAATGATTGCAAAACATTTTGTTTGTATGTTTCGTTTTGTGTTACATTTTGCCACCACGGTCCAGCTTATTCCAGTTGCACAGTTAACATTGTTTTTATTCGGGTAGGGCATCTTGTTGAATAGCGCTCCGCACTAATGGCGTCACAAAATCCCCGGATGTCAAACATTGATCACACACGTAGTGTACATGCACGCGCACACCCACGCAGGTGTGCATGGTTGCAATGTTTGTCTGAGGTCCGGTGCTATTTTTATCGCAAGTGCGGAGCGCTATTGGGGGCACCTTTTTGTTTTTCGATCAAATGCAGAATTCTGTGAGTTTGCATTAATCTGTCTGATTACTGGCTCGATCAGCAGAATCCAAATCCAGTTCCATTTGAGGTTAGAGTGTAGTGCGAGAGCTAGACGTACATGTTTATCTGTATTCCTACACAGTATTTAACCTTGCCATTTATAAGAGGACCCTGATTGGATACCGTCAGTGGCTTGTGTTAATTGCATCGGTATATGACAACCCGTGCTTAACATCATAGTTGCTTGTTCGCCGGGTGAAGTGCATGAGATAATGTTTGCTATGATTTGTGCCGTTAAACTAACTGATAGTTTGTGTTCATTATGATATTTGATGTGATGGCAGGAACCAGTGAACCTGGTTACCAGTTACCACATGATGTATTTTCATTGCGAGCCTTGTAATTACATTTTGATATGCCTTACATCAAGACTCGTTTGACTCACGTAGTTCAGATTCCTTTGTAATAGAGGAACAAAGAGCTGAAGATGAAACGTAGTAGTTGTTTCTGATTGGCTGTTTATATTTAAAAAAAAAAAAAATCTAAACTTATTGTAATAGAATGTTGATGATTGAAAGTATGCCGGATCATACATTTTAAAAACATTGAAAAAATATCTGTGAGTATGCTGTGCATGTAAATTGCACATACATGTTTGTATAGTATATTAGCCTGTCACATGAAGCGGCCATCTTGGTTACTAGGGCTCTTTTATGGAGCGTTTACTGTAAAACGGAGGCTCAAGCTCCGTCTCAGGCTTTGGCTCCATTTCATGAATCCATTCTACAATAATAGGTACTAAAATAGAGGCTTTTGGCTGCACTTCAGAAGTAGATTATCTGGTTTGAAAAAGAAAACAGAGCTTCAGCTTCAATGTATGACGGAACTGGAGCCTGAGCCTAAGCCTCCGTTTCGAAAAGGCCCATAACACAGCTTTACATGTATATTGCTGAGAATGAGGCTCCTACTAATTAGTCTGGTGCCATCGGCAATCCTAATTGTGATCTCTATCATGCATGACAGGAACCATGACCATGATTAATGCTCAGTGATTATTAACATGACCTTTGACCTTTGACACAATTCCTCACCTAGTAGTCACGCATTGCACCAGTACAGTACTAATGTAAGGTAGTTTTTTATATAAAGGTAGCATGTGTTTAAACATGAAGAAAGAACACAAAAGTACGCATTAATTTAAAAAAAAGTGTGTTTTTTTTATAGTTCGAGAATAAATCAGCTTAAGTACACTAACCTGGGCCCAATTTCATGGAATCCGTTACTGGATACTTCGCTTACAGTAGCAGATTGTATTTGCTTATGGTTAGCGAATTTCACGGGAGAGTTTTCTTTTGGATAACTGTATATAAGCAAGGTATTTCTGCAAAATGCATATGACAGTGCGTTAGCAGAAAATAATCACAGTTACCCTAGAAATTCTTTGCTAACTGAAAGGCTTGCTTACGGATTCCATGAAATAGATTTCATGCTTAACAGTGCCTGTAAGCACATAAATAGGCCCTATATAATGGATTCCATGAAATTGGGCCCAGATGTGTATCTATACAGTCATGACACTGACAGTACTGTATTATATCACAAGTGACTATTTATTGTTCACGTATGTGCACAAGGTAATGTACACACTTTAAGTATAGTGAACTGGCATATTATAGTTTCCATTATTAAATGTAGATTAGTAGTATGATATTAATCTGACACTATCAGTATGTTATAATGATAACAGCACACTGCAGCTCAGTACTTGTTTTATGACACAACTCATTCGAGGTTCAATTGAAGAAAAACAATTGAAGATATTTTAAGTTGTTTGAAAAAAAATGTCAAAGTATTTTTTATAAAATTCCTGTATAGAATTTGGTTCATTTAATGAAGTAAGAGTTCTCAAAAGCCGTCTTTAATTAGTTTGTAAGAAAGAAATATTAATCAGTATTATTGTTACGCCAATCCAACTCATGTATAGTACATGTACCTCTTATATTCATTTAAATGTTTATGATTATGATTTTGTTTCTGATTATTCTTCCACATAACATGTTACGCCGTGACATTCTGTTTGTTCCCTAAATCTGCCAAATACTTGCCTATTGTCAGATTGTAATATAGGAAGCATCAACTTCAAACAGTTCTGGGTACAACTACGGATTTGCAACCTAATAAAAAATATTGGATTAGCTCTATGAACAATCATAACGCAGTGAAATCAGGGATGAGATTTCTCAGATTAAAATCTGATTTTAGATTTTTTTGTTTTGGATTTCTTTTCTTTTTTTTCCTCACAGGCTGTGTACAAAAGTATAGAAGATTTTCAGATTTCAGACTTTTTATGCTCCCTGTCAGCTGTTTTCAGATATTTTTATCATTGGTTAAAGGTAGTATCATACTTTGGTAGGAAGTCAAAACAGAAATGTTCACAGATTTATGTATAACTTACAGGGTATGAAGATGGCGGTGGTAGAAACATGTGTACTGTTAAAATGTTTCCGCCTGAAATGGTGTATTTATCCTGGAATTAGTTAAACAACAACCAACAATCTTTTTGACCTTTTAAAAGATCAAAAATGAAAGTGAAAAGACTTAAGAAATGTTTTGGCTGTTTTTCACTGTTTTCTCAAAAAGTGGGCACCGTATGGGACTGAAACTCACCAATGACTGTTACTGTATCTTTCTTGATATTTTTGCCCATGAATCTGCATTTCTTTGACAAAAAACCAAAGTATGATATTATACCTTTATCTCATCCCTGTAATCATGTATGAAGGATTCTTATTACTAGTCACTGGGCATACCTGTACATACAGTAACTTACTTGAAAGAGGCTTGCATATAATGTATGATAGGATAGCTTCTAAGACTGAAATATTTGTATTATTGTCACCTGGAGGGACATTGAGTATCAGATAGCCTGATGGCGGATTGATTTCAACTCCTTCCTATGCGATTGGGTCAGTTACTAGAGCAAGCTGCCCGAGTTTATACCGTAGTCTTGCTTCGAGATGTTACTGAGAAAATCCAGGTCATTTCATCACGCTATCGTTGGCCTGTCCCGTACCAACCCTCATCAGCAGTCTGGGTTATAATATATTATTGACAGCCTGACGGGTAATTGCAAGGGATTGCTGTCATTCTCTGATCGGCACGCTTCGTTCGTGCCCTCAGCCCTTGTGCAAGACTACTAGACAGGCTAATTGTCATTCAGCAGAATCTTTGGATGAAAAATCTTAAGGATAGGTCGGGTAATTTGAGCTTGAGTGGTGCTTTTTTTTTTGTATAACAGTGTAACATTGCAGAAGTGAGTGAGGTGCATTATAATGTTTTTTTTTTTCCTTTTTTTCGAATTAATGTAGAGTTAGTGATGAGTTGCGGTACTGCTTGCCAAAATAGTCAAACGACCCCCTCCTTGAATTAGCAAAACAATCCGAGGAATTAGAATATCTTGACGTTAAAGATATGATGATGAATTGTTTCTGGACTAAGTTATAGTCCAAAGGTACGAGCCTATCACATACTTCATACTGATCAGTCATTGATACCCTGCTAAAAGTGACACTGTAGAAACTCTTCTTATGACTACGTGCTGACCTGCAAGGCTTTTGGTTGGTGAGGGGCGATAGCCAATGTCTTCGTGATTAGCTACCGTCAGTGGACTTGTCACACCTTAAACTAGCGCCAGCAGCCATCGGTCTGCCCTTACCAGGGTTGTACTGCTGCATTGCAGTCAATCGTGTTCGCAGTCAATCGTGGCGCAGCGCCATCGTGCTGTTTCTCGGCGCCCCGAAGAAAAGTTCAAACTACTCAAGCCTGAAAATGCCCCAGACAGTTAGGGGGGGGGGGCACATAAATTACCTAACTATATACAGGGTACTTGAAAAAAGTCTAAGGTTACATGTTGCCATGGCAGCTGGTTTCCATGCCATTATTGCTCGATGATGATGATAATGATGGTCTTGTCTCAAGACTGTAGGATTTGAGTGGTAATATTGAATTCAGCTCCATGACATTACGTTTATTGATGTTGTGGTGTCAATCATTTGCAATATAACTCCCGCCAAGTAGACGCCAGCTTGACGCTACACGATACTTGCCCCATAACAAACATACAAAGAAATACCAATATATTTATTACGTTTCTTATCATTTGGTATTTCATTTTATTTTCTGATGCGCTTCAGATTTTAGTCGACACTTGCCACAAATGTTTTTTAAGTATTATTATAAAATCTGATTTGAAAATTAAAACAAAACTCAACAACAAATGTGCTACCATTGCCAAATAACAATGTAGAATTTCCCATTTTGAAGATTTTTGAAGATAATTCGTCAAGGTTTTGTCATTTTTTTGAGCTTGAAAAGTTGTGAAGAAAAGTCCTATGGCATAATTTAGCACATTGCAAAGGGCATTATTTATAATGGTAAGGGGGATTCCTACTGTGCACATTATTATTACAGTACAGCCTGCTTTTATAAAACCAGTAATTGTGGAACACGACAACAACATACATTAGTCTGTATATGAAGTTTGGTGATAATGTTTATAAGTCCTGCAATTAATAAAAATACAAGTACAACATTATTTACCAAATTCAGAAATGTTTAGATTTAAAAACAGATTCAGTATGCAACAGATAAATTAGTTGTATTGAGTGAATGTTGAAGTTAATTATCTTAACCTATCAATTTTCATCTGTGCACATCACTAAAAGATGTCTGTCTTCTAAAATCATGAGGAAAGAACGAAGCAAAGGTTGATAGAAAGGTTGCAAAGATGGTGTTATTGATATTTCAGGATTTTGGCCAAATTGATTCATTTTGTTGATCGAGATATTTTGTTCCATAATGCACAATTAATAACTTGTGTATTTTATTCATTCACCATGAAAAAGAAATCTCAAAATGAATACAAAGTTTTTTCCGGGACCGAGATAAATAACCAGATGTGGAATCCAAGTGGGACTCAGTTTGTTGTAGACAGATTATTTTGTGCTCTCTGTGGTGTCCATGGGCAGTGGTAAATACCAGCACAGTAGGGGTGTCGTGGGTCAGGCAGCTCAAGTTCAACTGAACGTCTTAAAGGTAGTATCATACTTTGGTAGCATACCGAAACAAAAAACTTCACAGATTTAGGTATTACTTTGGTATAATGATGGTGATGGTAGAAACATACCGTTAAAATTTGTCTGCCTGAAATGCTGTATTTATCCAGAAAAAGAGTAAAACCAATGACCAAAAACAATTTTATTCTTTGAAAGATAAACAATTAATGGTGAAAAGATTTAAATGATACTGTGGGCGTTTTTCACTGTTTTCTCAAAAAGTGGGCACCGTACGGGACTGGCAATTTCACATATAACTGTTGCTGTATCTTTCTTGATATTTCTGCTCGTGAATCTGCATTTCTTTGCCACATAAAAACCAGAGTATGATATTACCTTTAAGGGTTTCGATTCAAAATGTGCATTCACCCTGCAGTGTGGAATAATGCAGTGAACGTGTGTATACATCTTAGGTTTCACCTCAACTGTGTAGTGAAGCACAAGTTAAACTGAGCTTACTAGGAGTTGGTCTGAACCAAGATCAGTGGGGTGTCCAGGATTGTTGCAGACATCTTAAAAGGCAATTACAGCTGTAATATAGACGATTTGCTTTATTATAATGAGAAGTCTGTAAGTATTAAAATATAAGATATGACTATAACTATTAAAGTATGGAAGAATTGATAATAATATAGCCATTTGAAATATCTTCCTTAAAGTCGTTACTGAATCATCAGGAGCATAATTACAAGACAATCAGTGGTACATAACTTGGATAACTCTTCCTTAAAGTCGTTACTGAATCATCAGGAGCATAATTACAAGACAATCAGTGGTACATAACTTGGATAAGCAGGATTTAGTTTCTAGTTGGGATTCATCAAGCACACTATAAATCAAGCTTATAATCTGACATATTCCCCTGTATACATTACATATTTCATCAGAAAGTTAAAGGTAGTATCATACTTTGGTAAGAAACCAAAACAGAAATGTTCACAGATTTACATATAACTTACAGGGTATGAAGATGGTGATGGTAGAAACATACCGTCAAAATGTTTTCGCCTGAAATGATGTATTTATCCAGGAATTAGTAAAGCAATGACTGAAAACCTTTTTGATTTTTTAAAAGATCAAAAATAAAAGAGAAAATATTTAAGAAATACTGTGGCAGTTTTTCACTGTTTTCTCGAAACGTGGGCACCGTATGGGACTGAAATTTTCACAGATGACTGTTACTGTATCTTCCTTGATATTTTTGCCGATGAATCTGTATTTCTTTGACCAAAAACCAAAGTATGATATTACCTTTAATGAAAGGCTGCAAGTAGCTGAGACTGAGAATTTAAAAGCTTTCAGCATATTGCAGCCATTGTAGTAGCATAATGCCGTTCTCTCAAGGGATGATAACATGATTGAAACAGTGTATTTATTTGAAATGATAGCAGCCATCATTGGGAATTTCCCCCGACTTACGAGCTGCTAGGATCAAACTGTATACACTCAAATGCACACTGCTTTATTCCCATGGTGCGTTTGAGAAGATCCATATACTCATACACATAATAGATGCTTCAGGGCAATTCCTAGTGTAATGTGACTGACCGTTCACTGTACAAAGCCTGCAACATTTTCCATTACTTTAAAGCTTTGGGTGTCAAGTTGACATCAGTGTATAAACTTGATAAAAAGACTCATCCTTTGTAAAACTTATACCACCATGTTATAGAATTGACAAATACAAATGTAATGCGATTGATCTTGGAATCGCCCTTCTGAATTTTGGACATAATGGAAGATGTCATAATATTGTTTTACCACGTCATGTATTTCCATAGTAACTGAATATTACTGGGGCTTGAATTATTGTTTGTTTGAAGATGCGCGGGTTTGCTGAATTTTAGGAAGAAGATAGGAATAATGAATGAATTACACATCAATTTACGATCCAATATGTAATTGCATATTCTCACTAACCATCTTTAACCTCGAGAATTTTTGGATTTATTTAAATGGGAGACTTTGGAGAACTGGTCTTCAAGTCAACAGCGCACCCGCACACACACCCACGCATGTGCAAAACAATGCACGCATGCTCACAATTGCGTGCGCTTGCGATGTTGACTGGAAGAACGGTTCTCCAAAGTCTCCCATTTTCGAATCACTAACAGCATATTTACACATTATTCAGGTGGTTTTTTTTTCAGCCCAAGGCTCATTTGATTTGGAAGTAAACTATTTTAAGCAGCTCTAGAGAATAAGGATTTCTCCACCCTCCACCAAAACAACAACAATCAAAATTGCAAATGTATGGATAGGTTAAACCTAATTTATAAGCTTAGATTATTACTTTTGTTAACATTTTATGGTGATATAATATACTACTGATGCACAGTACTGGAGTGTTGACATGCATGTATTATTGAGGATTTTTCGTTGCCAGGTAGAATTTGTTTAATGTGGAAGTTGGTGGATTGCTGATAGCATTATGAGCTGATCAACTACAGGTTGAGTGTGGAATATATGACGCCTAATGCTGATCCACTATTTCACATATTTCAGTCATTGACTGCTATATATCAGTATACTCCAAGTAAATATAACATTTAATTTTACTATTATAAGAAGTTGTCATATTTTAAACATGTAATCTTTAAGAAGACTACTAAGTTTTGCCTAAATGTCGAGCACAATGTTCAAAACAGTTTTTCTTCACAATGATACTTTGTTTTGAGTTAGTTTCATTAAGATTGTTGATTTTATTTGATTTGAATTTGGGGCATTAATATTATCTACACTTTAGCGGTTTGACAAAACTATGTAGATATGATATGAATTTGCATGTCCGTGACACCGTAATGTTGGTCAGGAAAATTTGATGCCGTTAAAATTTTCCCAAAATTACATGTGCATAAATTACAGTGTCTAAACACTTAGAGATGTCATACAGATTGTAAAGTTAACTTATACATGGATACGGTGCCAAAGACAAATATCAGTTATTTGATATCGTGGCTGAATTTTTTTTTACAAGCCTTATGAAGTTTTACAGAGTACTTACAGTATATGCGCAGGAAAACAAAACAAAGACGGAACCGCTTACTTGCCATACGAAAGATGATAATCATAGCTTTAATTATTACTTTTAATGTTTTCAAAATTAGTGCTGGAATGAGAATTCGCATTTTAAGAAGTTTAAATGAAAAGAGCTGTATAACGTATAAGGTTAATGTTTCATCTCGTTTTTATCTTATTTGGGAATCTTCGGTAAGTTTTGAAAGGAACGATTTAACTCATTGTGTCTGATGATTGGCTGGTTAGATAGAAAGATTGCTTCAATCCTACCCAGCGTATACTATCATGACACGACCACAGCCCAAGTGCCCAGAACTCTTTATAAATATACATCTCAAATGTTGGCCTAAAACAACTGTCTTGTATGAAGTCTCTTTAAAGGTACTATCATAATTTGGTAAGAAACCAAAACAGAAATGTTCCGAATTTTGTTGTTGTTGATCTTTTAAAAGATCAAAAATAAAAGAGAAAAGACTTAAGAAATACTGTGGCCGTTTTTCACTGTTTTCTCAAAAAGTGGGCACCGTATGGGACTGAAATTTTCACAGATGGCTGTTACTGTATTTGTCTTAATATTTTTGCCCATTAATCTGTATTTCCTTGATAAAAACCGAAGTATGATATTACCTTTTATGTGTAGCAGTGTACCTCACCAATCAGCTGCTTATTGTAATATGGAACCAATTGTTCTTGCCCATTTTATTGTGTCATAAAACTGCATTGCCATTGCAGTCAGTGTACATTAGTATTATAAGTTAAACCCATCTCATAACTTTGTGTAAATTATCAATCCATTTCATGAAGGTGTTTTGCAACCAACATGAAATTGCATTAGTATAGTATACAATTGTATTCATCATAGTATTTGTGCATAAAATCTTAAAAACCTTGTTTAAATGCACAATTATACATTTTCAGCATCACTTTTGGTGATATTATAACTGAAATGAATGTCAACTTAAATGCAGTACATCAGGGTAAAGTTGGCATAATGTATAAACAATGGCGTTGTTTTTGTGATTAAAGCAGTATTTATGCAGCCATATACCCAATATGCACCTGGGTCATGAATATGTCCAAATACAGTATGTCATTTAACTCCTGCAAGCATGCATCTTGTGTCGATCTGTCCGCTGATAATCTTGCCCCTCACATAAATCCTCATTCAGAGGCATTTTGGGGTTGTCAAATTTTAGCCAAGTCCACTTTACATAATATACATTCTTAGAAACACTTTTTGTCCGTGAATAGTATTACAGTGCAGGAAAGAACGCTGCCTTTTTTTTATTAACTCACTCAAAGCGTCCGTTGGGCAAAATTTGTGTTAATATTTCAAGTTCACGAATAACAAGTGCTTGAAAAATTAGAGGTAGCCCTTTGCCTGTTGTTCCAGAAAGGTATTGCAGAATATGATCAAGCGAATTATGATATTTTTTTGTGAAAATATTATACATGTATATTCACATCCGTACCATTTAGTAATACTACGTGTTTATTTACTGATTTTTGTTTTTAGATGAAGTATTGCCGTGTTGATTGTATGCTGAGTATTATGCATGTATCATGTATTATATATTCCTGATTGCTGATCTATGCAAAGCACCCAGGTACATTGCTCAAAATGTATCCATATTTGTTTTTAATTTTTGGGAAAACAAAAGGAGATCGAGTCTGCGGACTTTTTAATTTGGCCAATACAAGAGATGTGTTGTATTATCGTACAAAATGTATACAAAATTCACTGACGTTTGCTGACGTGATGGGTGTGTCACATTCTAGCAGTTTCAGGGAGGAGGTTGGGGGGGGGGTACTCATTTGCATATAAATCGCAGGTGTAAATATGCACATATATACATGTTGGCTGTATTTAATGATAAATAGTAGCATATCAATAGCGCTGGCTATTTGTTATGGATTCTTATTGTAATGTTACTTATTATGATGTGTGCCGGGCAATACTAACCCAAAAAAGAAATCTGCACCGTGCTGTTAATAATTGAATCAACCTTGCTTTTTTTTTTTATTGCATTTATCGATTTAATTGAATTATGGTTCTATTGTCAGTACGCCCTTAAGGACTCAAAACCAGATCGCCCAGAAATTGTGTTTTTGTTTTTTCGAAGTAGTATTTTTTTTCTCACTTTGGACAGTGACTGTTTATAATCAGCTGCAGTTGAATTTGTTGTAATATTTGAAGCTGAAACTTGCACTACGTTAAGACCTCATGGTCTATGGACCTGTTTGTTTAATGAAAGGGATCTCAGATCTGCGGATCCATGTCCTATGCAGGGTATGCTAAAATGGGATCCAAATCAGCAGGATCCGTGATCTTATGCGTTAAACAAATAGCCCTTATGTCTCATTGTAATGCCAAAGTATTTATAACATTAGTGGAATTTTTATCATGATACCGTTAGAAATCATAGTTTATAAACAGTACTTGTTTCAAGCTTTTTTGCTGGATCCCGGACACTTCGCTCCCACCAAATTGAAGTTTGATTCTTTTTTTTTATATTAGTGTTAAAAAAACAACTAAATTATTGTGTTTGTGTATCTTTTAAATTGAAATTGTTGTCTATAAGCCTTCATTGTTGGTTTAATATACAGGTTTGACGTTATGAAGTTCAATGCCATATGAAATGTCATGGTTTCAACACTACAGATGTTGTGTTTGTTTTTAACTGTGTTACACGATTGCATTACATGTGCCGTTCAGGCTGATGTTTATTGTAATACAAAAATATAAAGAGAGGAAAAAAACAACAAATATTGTCTTGTTTGTGGTCAGTATTTGGGATCAAGTTTTTAAACTGTCGAATATGCAATGTGTGAAAAAAGATTGAGAAGTTTTTTCTTATTATTAATTTTTGCCATTTTTTAATTTGGAAAGTTGTTCCTTTGCCATTTTTGTCAATTTTCAGCCATTTTTGACATCTCATGAAATGAATGCTATTGCCTTCTAAGACACCAATATTGCTGTTTTTATGCTTGCAAGTTGTTCCTTTCACTTGTAGACGTCTGTTGGGGTATTCTGGACCAATTGGAGAAAAAGTACATTTTTGGCCAAAATTGATAAAAATGACAAGGGGTACCCCTTGCTATTTTGTTCAATTTTCACCAATTTTAGACATGTCCTCAAATCAATTCCATTGCCTTCTAAGACACCAATACATGTATTTCTGTTTTTATGCTTGCAAGTTGTTCCTTTCACTTGTAGACATCTGTTAGGGTATTTTGGATCAATTGAAATAAAAGTCCATTTTGGGCCAAAATTGATAAAAATGACAAGGGGTACATACCCCTTGCCATTTTTTCAATTTTTGATGAAAAATCAAATGTACTCAAATTGATTCAATTCTCCTCGCAGATAAGAAATAAACCAGTTTTCATGCTAGAGATGGGTTCTTTGTAGGTTTAGAGGCGTTTTTGGAATACCGGTAGGTCTATTTTGGGACAAAATGCTAAAAAACGGTTGATGGTAGTCATACGTATGAAGCCTGTTTGTGATTGATGATAGATATACATATGAAGCCCGTTTGTGATTGATGATAGATATACATATGAGGCCTGTTTGTGATTGATGGTAGATTAAGGTGACCAGACATCCCCGATTTCCGGGGACAGTCCCCGATTTGACAGTGCTGTCCCCGATGAAAAATTTTCCCCGAAAATGTCCCCGATTCGACGAAATGCCCCCGAAAAATCTAATTGTCCTTAATAAAAAAAACCTGAACACAAATGCTGTGCTGAAGAAGATCCATTCTTCAGAGAAGTATGCGAAGACAACCGCCTAAGACATGTAAGTATGTAACCCACTCATGTCAACTGGACAAGATGTCCATAGATGCCACCATTTTGCATGTAGGCACCCTCCCCCCGGACACGGATCACTGTCCCCGGATCATCTCAAAATATGGGCTGGTATTCATAAAAACGTAGCATATGCTTATTTTTACCAGTATGGTAGTTCCCCCAGTATGGAGTAGTGCCCCCTAGTAGTTCCCCCAGTATGAAGTAGTGCCCCCAGTAGTTCCCCCAGTATGAAGTCGTGCCCCGGTCGTTCCCCCAGTAGTTCCCCCAGTATGGAGTAGTGCCCCCCGGTAGTTCCCCTAGTAGTTCCCCAGTATGAAGTAGTGCCCCCCGGTAGTTCCCCTAGTAGTTCCCCCAGTATGAAGTAGTGCCCCCCCTAGTAGTTCCCCGAATATGAAGTAGTGCCCCCCGGTAGTTCCCCTAGTAGTTCCCCCAGTATGAAGTAGTGCCCCCTAGTAGTTCCCCTAGTAGTTCCCCCAGTATGAAGTAGTGCCCCCGGTAGTTCCCCTAGTAGTTCCCCTAGTAGTTCCCCTAGTAGTTCCCCCAGAATGAAGTAGTGCCCCCTAGTAGTTCCCCCAGTATGAAGTAGTGCCCCCCGGTAGTTCCCCTAGTAGTTCCCCTAGTAGTTCCCCCAGTATGAAGTAGTGCCCCCCGGTAGTTCCCCTAGTAGTTCCCCTAGTAGTTCCCCCAGTATGAAGTAGTGCCCCCCGGTAGTTCCCCTAGTAGTTCCCCCAGTATGAAGTAGTGCCCCCCGGTAGTTCCCCTAGTAGTTCCCCTAGTAGTTCCCCCAGTATGAAGTAGTGCCCCCCGGTAGTTCCCCTAGTAGTTCCCCCAGTATGAAGTAGTGCCCCCCGGTAGTTCCCCTAGTAGTTTCCCCAGTATAGAGTAGTGCCCCCCTAGTAGTTCCCCCAGTATGGAGTAGTGCCCCCCAGTAGTTCCCCCAGTATGAAGTAGTGCCCCCCGGTAGTTCCCCTAGTAGTTCCCCTAGTAGTTCCCCCAGTATGAAGTAGTGCCCCCCGGTAGTTCCCCTAGTAGTTCCCCCAGTATGAAGTAGTTCCCCCCGGTAGTTCCCCTAGTAGTTCCCCTAGTAGTTCCCCCAGTATGAAGTAGTGCCCCCTAGTAGTTCCCCCAGTATGAAGTAGTCCCCCCGGTAGTGCCCCTAGTAGTTCCCCCAGTATGAAGTAGTGCCCCCCGGTAGTTCCCCTAGTAGTTCCCCCAGTATGAAGTAGTGCCCCCCGGTAGTTCCCCTAGTAGTTTCCCCAGTATGAAGTAGTGCCCCCCGGTAGTTCCCCTAGTAGTTCCCCCAGTATGAAGTAGTGCCCCCTAGTAGTTCACCCAGTATAGAGTAGTGCCCCCCTAGTAGTTCCCCCAGTATGGATTAGTGCCCCCTAGTAGTTCCCCCAATATGAAGTAGTGCCCCCCGGTAGTTCCCCCAGTGTGGTAGTTCCCCCAGTATGGTAGTTCCCCCAGTATGGGAGTAGTTCCCCCAGTATGGGAGTAGTTCCCCCAGTATGGAGTAGTTCCCCCAGTATGGAGTAGTACCCCCAGTATGTTTGTCATTGTAATATGGTAGGCCTAATTCTGATCGGCTGTTCTCTTGTTTTCTGTCTCCTAGTGTTGGCAGAGCATCCGGACATGAGGCAGATCATGGCCGACGTAGCCAGGGAAAGACTTCAGAAGATCATTGAGAGCAGTGCCGAGAAGGATGGGTACCAGACCGAACTTAGTCCAAAAAAGTCCAAAAGCTTGGTTAAACGCAAGAATCCAAAACTTGAGTTAGTATAACTTAATATTTGACGACTCCAAACAAAGAACAGAAAATTATATTGTTCTTTCCAAAGAAACAAGGCACTGAAATAAGAAAACAGTTACAAATGAATTCATTCCAATATTATTTCTTTATTGGAGAAAAAAAAACAATCACAATATTTATGTACAATTGACATTCCAAGATCTGATGAATGTTTTCATGTTTTATGCCCTATAATTGGAGACAAATCTCGACAAAAAAAATTATGTTCTGTAAACGAAGAATTTGATGTGCTCTAGCGATAAGTTTTTCAGATTGCGACTCAGTTTGGGACTTGATTTCATCGAAATGACACTTTTTGCTTTCCAACCCCCCTGTTTTCTGAAGGCTAAATCTGCCCCAACTGTTGGCCTGCACGGAGCCAAACAGTTGCTATCCTCTGACAATGGTTTCTTCTCTCCAATTGTTCATGTAATCCCATTAACATCAAACCAATCTGTATTCCACTGGCAATTGAATAGGTACTTAACCACAAAACCACAAAGCATTAACTTGAAGTTTGTGAGTCTAGCATTCTGTACCAAATGCTCGTTTTATGAATATGGAATCAAGTATAAGCTTCACCAATATGCTAAATACTTAGAGAAAAAAGTACTTACTAGAAGTATTTACTTGGAAGCACCTGCTAGTTTTTATGAATACGAGCCATTGTCACCTTATGGTAGATATACGTATGAAGCCACGGTGTGTGATTGATGGTAGATATACGTATGAGGCCTGTGT